>CM066037.1:305046088-305294885 GCA_033557465.1 Ichthyophis bannanicus | reverse complement strand
GCATCGTACGAACTATAGCTTTCCCTATTTAAATCCCTCTGAAATCATCATCCTGCATTGGATACCTGCTTCAAAAAATGTTAAACACCTGAAGTCACTCCCGATGCACCAATAGCGTACTATACACATGGATCCACTCATCCAACCAACTATTAATCTATCTATGTAGCATTGCAAAGGAGACTCCTATTTAAAAGCTTCCAGAGTGTCATCAGTCATTATAGACAATCTAATGATGTGAAATTCGCTACGCAAAATTCAGAACTATTTGCAATTCTGAAGACCAATAATTATACGCTAACAACATAGGGATCCCTAGTGTTTATATTCTACCAACACATTCCTTAACGGTCCTTTGCCAGCTACCATGACTCCTCATATATTCGTGAAGTAAAAAGCCCTATTCAAAGCCTTCTATCCTTGTGGAAAATCTATTCCAATCATTAGAGTTTTTACTCACTAATAAACATCTTTCAGATACAACATTGCCAATCTATAGTAAGATTCAAACCCCTTGGGCTAACAGTATTTACTTTATATATCCAACGTTGTTCTTTTGATACTAGGGTTTCATCTAGTGTATGGCCAGCCGAGGGATAGTGGTATGTTGTTAGCGTAATTAATGGTCTTCAGAATTGCAAATAGTTCTGAATTTTGCGTAGCGAATTTCACATCATTAGATTGTCTATAATGACTGATGACACTCTGGAAGCTTTTAAATAGGAGTCTCCTTTGCAATGTAACATGATAGATTAATAGTTGGTTGGATGAGTGGATCCATGTGTATAGTACGCTATTGGTGCATCGGGAGTGACTTCAGGTGTTTTAACATTTTTTGAAGCAGGTATCCAATGCAGGATGATGATTTCAGAGGGATTTAAAATAGGGAACGCTATAGTTCGTACGCATGCGCGGCGTCTTGTCAAGAATGTGAAAGTGGTTGGACGTGGGCAGCATCAGTCGTAAGGGTAAGTTAGGTTAAGATTTTTAGGTTATACTAAGGTTAGGAACACTACAGGTAGAGGTAGTTAATAGTTAAAATTATTTGTTTGTGTTTTTAAGGTGAGGATCTCCTGAAGAAGAAAGACTAGTTGTTGAAACGCCGCAAAGGCTCCCTATGAGAGCGTCGAGATCCGCTCGTTTACAATGAAAACAGGGGTGAAGATTTTAAAGAAAGTCCTCTAATAAAGATGTGACTTTTTCACAATATGAAAAATTTTTGAGCACTGGGGATTGGTGGAGATAAAAAAAAATTTTAATCTAAAGAAGATGGAAAATGAGTATAAAAAATTGGCAATTGATTTTGAGGACCTCTTGAAGTGCTCTAAAAGTATTCTTCTAACTTGCATTGCATTTGGTATGTGTGCTGGCATACAGTCCTGGTGGCTGAGATATAGCACAAGGCTGATACATGGACTGCGAACCAGGCGTCATGGTTACATCTTCCAGTTGTGCTCTGGAGTGCCTGTCTCAGGCAGCGCACATTATCATACTTTGGTACCACATTGTCCATGGTGCTTTTCATGTACATCTATGCTGCTCCAGGCATATTTCCTCAGATATTGCAACATGTTACCTGCCCCAGACCCTTTCGCTATTACAGAGGTGCTGCTAGTGGCAAGACCCTCGCACTGCTGCATACATCATGTGCAGTACACCATTTTCAATAATGGAGCACCGCACCCCTGGTAAACACATGCACACAGTCTGCAAGAATTGCCTCTTTAGCCAAGCCAGGCATATGTTCTTAGCAATCGAGCTGTGGCACACCTAACCTTGCATGCATGTGGAGCCAGAGTTTGCGTGTTCCATACACAGTGTGGTTTTATTGGTGAGTGCCAGCCAATGACAGGTCCCTGACTGTAAAATAGTGGTGGATGTTCTGAAGATCCTCACAGTGCTGTCACATCAGGTGCTCCACACGCCACCTTATAGGGTGGACGTGGGTTAATGCACTGTGATGGTTTTAGAGTTGCCAGTACTACAGGACATTACACACAGTCCAGGCCTGACAGACCCCATGAACCTTTAAGTATTTGCCCTATGTTACAATGGCTTGTTCAATGTATGGTAATTTTCTGCCAATGTAACCAGCAGTGCTTGCTGACTGACGCAGTATATGGGACAATGTCAATATCTAAATACTTTGCTTATACAACCACACTTTGGATTTGAACCACCAACCTTTTGCTTCAGAGGCATTACAGTCACCAGTAGACTACAGCTCTGTGGCTATGATGTGAGGTCTGGCTGGGTGCAATATAACCTCAGCAGACTCTGTGCTGTGGTTAACAGGGTAGGGTCCATCCACTCCCACCCATGCAAAGCAGCAGTCTACTGATTTTCCAACGATAGGGTGTGCAACCCCACAGCACCTATGTCTATTGTGGCCCACTCACCTTCTGTGTTGCTGGTACAGAGTGGGTACAGACCATCACAGTGTGTGTGGCTTCTGCCTCACTCTGAGGGTGAGGTGAACCACACAGCACCTGTCCTGGATGAGAAGGGCCTATACATCATATACACCTGTCTGCCGATCTCTGATAGGTTGGCACATCAGACACACCTCAACTTCACCTTTGACCATCTGTATCTCCCAGACCCATCTGGGCCTTGGGGGCTACAATGCTCACAGAAGGGTGCATATCCTGTGTGGGTGCCTTGCCCTTCATGGTATATGTGCAGGGAGTGTGGGGTGAAAGGAGATTTTCAGACACATACGCAGAGTATGTCTGACCACCAAACCTTCTGTGTGGAACACAGTTTCCACAAAAATAAGATATCCACGTTCTATATCCCATCTGTGGTGCTAGCAGCTGCCAGCACCAGCAGACTCAGTCCTGTTGTGTTACAGACAACCTACAGGTCACTCTTTGCCATTTCAAACATATCCATATTTCAGGAGCACGAACCAGACAGTAGGGCCTGAGACCCCCAGCTCACCCAACACCATCTGACAGTTTTCCAGCAGCAGGCACAGTGTGTGCCCATCTACTGACCCTGCAAGGTGTTCTAGACAGACCCATGCTAACTGCAGATAGCCTGTCCATGGTGCATGCTACCGGGGAAGCTCTGTACACCCATAACTGGGATGTGAGCACACCCACCATGCAGTTAACTCAGTGATTGGACCCTATATATACAGAACCCATAAACATCACATGAGAGACCTATTATATGGCACTATGTTGGAACCTAGCCATGCCGTGGTCACTGATCGTTCGGGGTGAGAGTGACCTCCACACAGGCCATGCTATGGACACCATGCCGGTGGAGGTGATGGCAAGAAACAACATGGTCCTAGGCATGCACATTTGCCCTGTGTAGCTGCATCCTGCTCCTGCCGCCCTGTCTCTTCTATACCCACAGGACTTTGCTCCTCATTATGCACATAGGCAGGCCAATACTGCCAACGGTGCTATCAGTGTGGGCTGTGGGAGGTGTTGGCAGCCAACACACACAGGATAGACAGACACACACTCCCCACACCTAGGACAGCATTGAGCAGATGTTGTGTTGTTTGGGAGCCCTTGCCAACGCACCAGTAATAGGCACAGTGCGGCCATGGCAATGTAAGGGTGTACTTTTGGAGTTAGTTTCCAGGGTGCTAGTTTCTGGAGGAGACATGACCTGACACACATTGCACATACATCAGAGACGGTGGTATGTTACAGCTAAATGATCTGCTTGTGCTTAGCATTGGCATTTCTATCAGTCAGTGCTCATAACAGGCTTTGGATATCTGTGCGACGTCTCCCCATGTGTAGTGTAGGATTGGTAATGTATGCACATGCTAGTTTTGGGGGGGGACACACAGGGTCCGACATCCAGCCGCTGCATTGGTCTTCACATAACGGTGCCTGCAGGTGCAGGTGTTTCTGCCCCTGTTGCCCACTGCTCTAGGGCAGATGTTCACAACTCCAGTCAATGTGGTGCAAACACTGGTCGCGTTTTTCATGATGTCCGTGATGAATATGCCTCTGATACAACTGCATACCATGGTGGTGTTCACTTAACCTGCAGCACAGGCATCTTTATTGGAGACATCAGCCAACCTGAGTGATGTGTGACCCAACATGGATGCATTTGGGTGACTCTGCTGTGGGTGAGGCATATGTTTATGTGTTGTGTGCTGTTTATGGTAAAATATGGTATCCTGACGACGACGCTTATGTCCTTAGCAGGGTATTTCCATTCTTTACTACCAGGTTTTGTGCATGGGTAAAACATGGGGACTGGGATGGCAGGTGCCCCAGCTGGAATTTGTACCTGGGGCCTTCTGCTCTTGGAGGCACTTGCTACGTCTACTGCACCACCGTCTTAGCACAGCAACAGTACATTCCCGGGGGAGTCCATGGCTGTTTGTCACACAGGGTGTGTCTTTTGGATTGTACTGCAGCCACATGAGGGTGGCTAGGCCAGCATCTGCTGTGGTGCAGCAGCCACTGCCCCCTCTGCCAGCAGTAGGCGTCCGCCACCATGCTGACATGGGCTTATATTGGTGACAGCATCACAGCTAAATGACATGTGGCCCTCCAGTACTACATTGTGTGGACTCTGTTGTAGGTGTGTGTACAGTTTTTGAGGGGTATGCGCTCCTTATGGTAACATAGAGGTCCTCTGAACCTGCTTTTGTTCTCTACAAGAAGGGTTTTTATTTCCTATCACGGTTTACTGGTGGGTAAAATATGTGCACTGTGTTGCTGGTGGCCCCAGCTGGGAGTTGAACTGCTGATCTTTGGCTCCACAACACACTGGCTGAGTTCCCTGCACCACCCTGCAGACACAGAGTCAATGTGGACCCTGGAGATAGCATGTCTGTTTGTCAGAGGGGGCCTTTCTGTTGTAGTCCACTGCACCCACGTTTTAGGGGCTCTACCTCCATCTTCTCTGGCCACCTGCCACTGCCCCCCTCTGATACCAGGAAACCTCTGCCAACATGCTGCAGGCCCTTCTGCTGCTGGTGCTGGGGGCCGCACAGTTTTTAGACCATCCAGTGTGCATGTCGGCAACTACCTATGCTGCGCTTTCTGGTTTTCAGGTGCCTATCTAGTCCTCCACACTTCCCCCCAACTCAAACACGCTGTTGTGCAACATGTGCATGCCATAGGGGATCTGTCCATTGGTGTGGGGCACCCTGCTCTATACTACATCAATGTGGGATCATTCACCTTTTATGCTGCAGGAGCTGGGAACCCTTCCGACATTCATATTTTTTTTGCCCTGCCTTTCTTGAGAGTGTCTGTTGATGTTTCACATTGCTGTGACCATTACCCAGGTTGGTCCTCTTTTGTGCTACAATCTTGAGTTTCAGCAACCCTGGCCAACACACCACTCCTGGGAACACTCCAGGCATGGATATATTACACATGACTGTTGGGGGTCACTCCCCAGGGAGATACACACTGTCAGATGCCAGACCTGCTGCATACAACACACACATCTGAATGATTGTTATGGTGGTGCTCAATGGCCAATATGTGCTGAGTGTGTAAATCAATATCTATCTGTTTTCAATGGAAACTTTAGATAGCTGTGCACCATATACCCAGGTGTAGGGTGGCATTGCTAAGGTATGCAAATGCTACTATTGGGGGTTCCAGGCAGGGCCCACTGTCCTGCCTCTCCAGGATGCATTGTCCAATGGGGCCTGTGGGTGTGGGTGTGTCAGGGCCTGTTGGCTGCTGCTTTTCATCAGGGTTTACAACATCAAGTCATGGTGTGGCCAACACTGTTCAGGTTTTATGCTGTCCCCATGGATATGCATGTGCTACATCTGCATAACATGGGGATGGTGCATAGATATGCAGCACAGTCATTTGTATTCGAGGCAGCATGTGACCTGAATGGTGTGTGGTCCTCCAGGAATGATTTTGGGATACTCTGCTCTAGGTGATGCCCCTGTTCATGGTGTCTGTGCTTGGGATGGTAAATGATAGGTGTTTTACCAATGCCTATGTCCTCAGCAATAAAGGTTTGTGCTTACTAGCACAGTTTAGTTGTGGAGAAAATATGTGGACAGGATTGGCAATAGCCCCAGCTGAGTTTGGAACCCGTGACCTTCTATTCTTGTATACACTGTCTGTGTGCACTGCACCACAGTGGAGCCACAGATTGGCTGTGTTCCTTGGGACGTCCATAACTGTACATCCAACAGGGCCTGTCTGTGGCAGTGGACGGTGCCAGCATGCACATGGCTAGACAACTGTATGCTGTGGCTAGCAGCCACTGGCCCCACCACCACCTGTACCCTTCCACCAACATGCTGGCATGTCCCTATCTTGAAAATGCATGTGACCTGATAGAGTTGTGCCACTCCAGGACTGCATTTTTGCAACTTGGCTGTCAGTAATGGCCATTGTAATGGGGTGTGTGCGGTGTAGGGTAAATTATGGGTGTTTGAGACACGCTTATGTTCCCTGCAATAAAGGGGTGTCTTCACAATCTGTGTTTACTGGTGGTTAAATATGTGGACTGGGTTGGCAGGAGCACCAGCTGAGCTTTGAACTTCTGACCTTCTGTTCTTGTATACACTGTCTGTGTGCACTGCACCACCGTGTAGCCACTTACTGGCTGTGTTCCCTGGGAGGTCCATGACTGTACATCCATCAGGGCCTGTCTGTTTGCAGTGGACGGGGCCAGCCAGCACATGGCTTGGCCACTGTCTTCTATGGCTAGCAGCCACTGCCCCCTCCACCATCTGTACCGTTCTGCCAACATACTGGCATTTCCTTATCTTGGCAAAAGCATATGGCCTGATTGAGTTGAACCACTCCAGGACTGTATTTGGGCGGCTCGTCTGTGGGTGATGCCCATTGTTCTGGGGTGTGTGTGGTGTAGGGAAAAATATGGGTGTTTGCAACATGCTTATGTTCTCTGCAATTCAGGTGGGTCTTTAATATCTCTGTTTGGTGGTTGTTAAAATATTGGGACTGGGCTGGCATGAGCCCCAGCTGGGATTTGAAACTGTTACCCTCTGGTCTTAGAGGTACTGGCTCTGTCCACTGCACCACACTGTGGCCACAGAGACAGTGCAGTACCTGGAGGTGGGAAAACTGTCTGGATGGGGTCCCAAACACTGCTGTGCACATTTGTACTGTGGGCTCATTCATCTTGCCTGGTGACAAACATGCAAATATGCCCCGGAGGTGACCACGTAACACAGGGACTGTACGTTTAACCAAGATGGGCAACAGTGCTATTAATGGGCAACCATTAGGTACACTCCCAGGAAAGCTCCAAAGATGAACGGTATTTTTGTGGGAGTCTCCGCTCCATAGACCCTTCCAAAATTCATTTCCTTTTTCTGGAGCTTTCCTGGGTGTCATTTTTATATTTGCCCATTACTATAACTATTCCCCAGCTGACTTACTCTTTTTAATATTTTTGTTCTGGTCATTTTATATTTTTTTTCTCACTTTTGGCCTGGACACATGTATCACACTGCTTACGTTTTTCAGGTTTCCCCGATTTTGCTGTACATTGCTGACGTAAATGGTTTCTCTTCCCTTTACATGCATTCTACCGCGAGTGATTCACTCGCGCTATTTTTTTTGGAAATTCAGCCCCGATAATGTGCAGGGCGCCTCTCCCCTCCCCTTTCCCGCCCATTAACCCCTTCTCTCCGCCCCTCCGGGGCCTTCCTCCGCCCTCCGTTAGCCTTTCCACGCCTCTATCGGACATTTGCGGGCCCGTACTTGTGCGGCACCCGTTACTGTGACGCGCATGTGTGCGGGGCTTCATCGCACGTTTGCGGGGCATTTAAGAGCACTTAAGTGCTGCTTTTAGTGCGCTATTTTGCGGCGCGCAAATTAGCGCTTTTTAGTAAACATGCCCCTAAGTTGCATCCATGGTGATCAGTGGGCCTATCCATCAATGCAAGTGAAGTTAAAAATGGCTGCCGGAACGGAGATCCTGGAAGCAGTGGTCATGCCCAGCCTGGCCTATCCAGTGGTTTTAGGCCGGGACTTCACAAAATTCATGGATGTCTGAGACTGGAAGAAAGGTAGCCTTGATGAGGTGACAGAGTAGCACTTCCCAGAACTTTTCACCTTTGGAGACCCAAATTTGTTTGTCAGGAACACCAAGAGCCCCAAGACCCAGAGGCAACATCAGTGGGAAAGGGCCCGCCATAACACAAATATAGGGGCAGCTATGAATGAGAGCTCCATGGAAGAGGGGAGTACCCGAGAGGATTCTGTAGGCGAACCTTGGGGGTACCTAGCACCCCAATGGGAAGCCCTGGGGGATAATAACTACCCACTGGGGTGGGCTGGTATAGGAAACCCTGGCCAGTTTAAAAGAGCCCCGAGGGAAGATAACACCCTTAAGAATGACTGAAACCAAGTTCATGAGTTAGAAGGGACCCCAGTAGACAGCCTGGACCCTTCCCCAAGAGCTTCTCCTTACTTTTTAGTACCTCCTTTATAGGGTTACTAAGGGAACAATAGAGGGAAAAGAACTGGAACAGTTATTGGTTCGCCAAGCCTATTGCCAGCAGATAATGGAGTTTCCTCATATTCATCCCTTGGGGGGGGGCACCTGGGGATGGAGAATACCCAAGAGCGGATCCTAACTTAGTTTTACTAGCCGGGGCTTTACAAACAGGTGCAGCTCTTTTGCCAGTCCTGCCCTACCTATCAACTTCACAGTCTGGTAAGGGTTAGACCTGTCCCCCCTTGTGCCCATGCCCATTGTCAAGACCCCATTTGAAAGGGTTGAGATGGATTTGGTGGGACCATTGGAGCATACTCCCCAGGAAAATAGATTCATCCTGGTGGTCATGGACTATGCCACGCGGTACCCAGAAGTGATAACCATGTGGAATACAAGGACTACTATATTAGCCAATGTTCTTTGGAAGTTGTTTTCATGACTGGGGATCCCAGCTGAAATTCTCACAGACCAAGGAACACCATTTGTTTCTCGTGTAATGAAACAATTGTGCAACCTATTGAAGGTCAAGACCTTGCAGACATCGGTATATCATCCCCAAAACGGTGGCCTGGTCGAACGCTTCAATAAAACATTAAAACAGATGTTGAAGAAGTTTGTGAATGAAGAGGGGAAAGACTGGGATTTGTTACTCCCCTACCTTCTGTTTGCTATCAGGGAAGTACCCCAGAGCTGAACTGGGTTTTCCCCCTTTGAGTTGCTGTATGGTCCACAACCCCAAGGGATCATGCAGATACTGCGAGAGACCTGGGAAGAGGAACCCAACCCTGGCCGGAATCTAGTGGATTACATCCTGCAAATGCAGGAATGCATAAAGAAAGTGGGAGTATCAGCCAGACAGCACCTGGAAAAAACCTAGGAGAGCCAATTCCGGGCCTATAATCGGGCAGTGCAGCAGACCTTCCAGCCCGGGGACCAGGTGTTGCTGTTACTTCCGGTCTCAGAGAGTAAACTGTTTTGTAAATGGTAGGGCCTATATGAAGTCGTTGAACAGAAGAGGCCCTCAATAAAGCCCTCAATAAGGTCACCTACAACTGCATAAAAGTAAAAAGCTGATGATCTACCATGTCTGTCTTCTGAAGAAGTGGACCCCGGCCCTAGCAATGATGGTCCATGAAGAGGAGTTTGGGCCCATCGTACAGTGATGCTCTGAACTGGGCCAAGTTCTGTTCAGAGAACACCTGACAATTACCTAGAAAGGGAACTTAGAACAGCTGGTCCAGAGGAATAAGGATGTGTTCTCTCAGGTTCCAGGATGTACCCACCTCGCCTATCACGATATCATCACAGATCCCAGTGTGACGGTACACTAACAACTCTACCAACTCCCAGAAGCACGTAGGCAAGCCATGGCAAAGGAGGTATCTTTATCTTTTATCTTTATTCAGCATTTGATAGACCGCTGTTGTAAGAACATTAAGCGGTGTACAATAAAAACTGGTTAAACACTGCAAACCAAGAAAAAGAACGCCAAAAAATAGACAGGAAAGAGGGGAAGAAGAAGGGGAAGAGGTAGAAGAAATGCTGGAGTTTGGGATGATAGAAGAATCCCAAAGCTACTGGTTATTCCCCATTGTGCTAGTGCCTAAGCCAGATGGAACCATCCGGTTTTGCATCGGCTTCCGGAAAGTAAATGCAGTTTCGAAGTGCGGTTCCCATGTCCCGGGTGGGTGACCTTATTGAGGGCCTCGGAGGAGCCCAATTTATTTCAATGTTGGATCTGACAAAGGGCTATTGGCAGATTCCCCTAACCCCGGCCGCCAGGGAGAAGACCACATTCTCGATGTCCCAAGGTCTATTTCACTTCAGGGTCCTGCCTTTTGGGCTTCATGGAGCTCCTGCTACATTCTAGCACTTGGTCGATTGCCTACTAAGACCCCATGGGGGATATGCAGTCGCTTACCTCGATGGCATCGTAATCTACAGTCACGACTGGAGAACGCACTTGTCCCATTTATAGGCCTTGCTGATAAGTCTGAGGAAGGCCAGCCTGACGGGAAACCCACTCAAATGCTTCCTGGGAGGCAAAGAGGACCAATATCTAGGATATACAGTGGGGAATGGTCAAGTACAACTGCAAGTCAAGAAGGTGGAGGCCATTTCCCAAATACCGGGGCCTGTGAATGAGAAGCAAATATGGGCCTTTCTAGGTATGGTCAGATGTTATTGCTGGTTCATTCCACAGATGGTGGCAACCACCAAACCCTTGACCTACCTCCTCCAAAAGAAGGCTCTGGACAAGGTCCTCTGGACTACCAAGTTGGAGGAGGCCTTTGGGAAGTTAAAGGCAGCTTTGTGCTCTAGACCAGTCCTGGTCAGCCCAGACCACAAGACCCTTCATCGTCCAGACAGACACTTTGATGCTGAATCTTGGGGCTGTCCTGGCCCAGGACATGAAGAATGAAAAACATTCAGTGGAATTTATCAGCCAGAAGTTACTGCCCCTGGAACAAAATTATGCTACAAATGAGAAGGAGGCCCTGGCGATCAAATGGGCCATAGAGATGTTCCAATATTACCTATTGGGTCACCCCTTCATGTTGGTTACGGACCATCAACCGCTCAAGTGGCTGGTGCAACATAAGGACACCAACGGTTGGATCCTGTGCTGGTTTCTCGCCCTCCAACCCTTTCTTTATGAGATCTGACATTAAGCTGGCAAGGCACCTTTGAACACAGACTTTCTGTCCCACTTGGGCACCCTGGCGCCATTGGATGTTCTCCCTCATAGGGTTGCGCTGAGGGGGAGGATATGTGATGAGGTGTATGAGAAGCTCCCCATCCCCTGTACTGATATATTTTCAGCCAGACTAAGGACATGCCTCTTTAAGCACCAGAAGCCAGGCCCCTTTAAGGAACCCAGCTTCAATATACCTGAGATGTCCTTTTAAATCGGAAGGGAAGCGACAAAGAAGGAGGGGGAACAACCTGAGGTGTTCCAGAGTATGGAGTGACCACCTACCTCTAAGGAGATCCTATGGGAAGGTAGGAGCTGGGATGTTTCCACATTGGTCAGCAAGCTTGTGGTGCTATTGCTGTGAAGCCCAGAGTGAAAGAACTTTGGAGAAGGGGAGAATTGTTTCTCTGCTACTGCTGTGAAGCTCAGAGTAAAAGAGCAGTGGGGGAGGGAAGAACTGTTTCTCTACTACTGTTGTGGAGCCCAGAATGAAGGAACTTTGGGGGAGGGGAGAACTGTGTCTTTGCTACCACCTTGGTGAACCACCCTGTAAATAAAGCATTTTCCTTTAAACCTCTGCCTGGCTCCGTGGGGGTTTGTGTCTGGACCCCCTCGTGGCATTCTACACTGTTAATCCCTTTCAATATTGAGCCCCATATTTTTAAATATTAAATTGTAGTTAAAATAATATGCTGATGTTTTTTTAGTTTTTGTGACTGTCAGGATCTATTGTTTTGCTTTGACTGCTGCTACACTTTGCAGTCCTTCAAAAGCTGCTGCTCTAGGTGACCACTTGATTTGCCTGATGATTGGGCCAGCCCTTCAGTCAACATACAATTAAGGATCAAGAGTCTCTTATTTCTCATCATGCTTGCTGAATTCTTGGAGTAACCATTGAAATTCTCTCTTTCTGGTACCATGTTTTCTTTTATTTTCAAATGTCTTTTAAGTGTCCTTTTTCCCTAGAAGTTACTCTTAACTCTATAAAGAATCCTTCTTCTTAAACACTGAATTCACCTTTAACATCTATGGGGTATGTTTACTAAACCGCGCACACGTGCGCGGCGCACAAGAGCGGCCGCTAATGATGCATTTAAGAGGTCTTAAGCGCCGCGCACGCGTGCGCATCACATTAACGGGCCGCCGCACGTGTGCGGGGCGCTCATGTGCGATAGAGGCGGGGAAACGCTTAAGGAGGGCGGAGGAAGGCGCCAGAGGGGCGGGGGGACGGGGTCAATGGGTGGAGAGTGGGAGGGGAGAGGCTCCCCGCACAGGAGCGTGGCTCAACTTTGGCATGTAAAATACCGCGAGTGAAACCCTCGCGTTAGAGCCGATTTAAAGGGAAGAGAAACCATTTCTGTCAGCAATGTAAAGCAAAACCGGGGAAACCTGCAAAACGTGAGCAGTGTGATACATGTGCACAGAACAAAATAGCAAATATACATTGAAAATCACCACAAAAAATCCCGAATAAATAATAATTCAGCTGGGCAACAGTGATATTAATGGTCAACCATAAAAAACACTCCCTGTAAACTTCCAAAACAGAAAAAATGTTTTTTTAAGGGTCTACGCTCCGTAGATTTGTTCAAAATTCACTGCAGTGTAATGGAGTTGTCTTGGGAGTGTATGTCATGTTGCCCATTGATATCACTGTTCCCCAGTGAGGTTTTGGGTGTGTCCCTTTTTAGTGGAGGTCATTTTTGAGGTGTAATTGCACCCCTGTCCCCATACAAGGTAAACGAGCCCACAGTAGAATTGTGCTGAGCAGGGTTTCTGACTCGTGCAGCCAGGTTTCCTATCTCCAGAGACTGCACTGTCTCTGTGGCCACAGTGTGGTGCAGCAGACACAGCCAGTGCCTGTAGGACCATAGAATCACAGGTTCAAATCCCATTTGGGGCACCTTCCAAACCAGTCCCCATAGTTTTAGCCACCACTAAATAGTGAGAGTACACACACTCCGTCTTTGCAGAGAATATAAGCATGGTCCCAACACCTATATTTGACCACACACTGCACTCAAACCATAACAATGGCCATTTCCTACAGCCGAGTCCTCCAAAGTGAGTCCTGGAGTGCTACAACTCACTCATGTCATATGTTTTTCCCAGATAGGGACATGTATGCATGTTGTTGGAAGGTTACAGGTGGTGGAGGGGGCAGTGGCTGCAAACCACAGCAGACAGTGGCATAGGCCTGTGCAGGCTGGCACCGTCTACCGCAACAGACAGGCCCTGTTGGATGTGCAGTCATGGACTCCCCAAGGAACACAGTATATCTGTGGCAACAAGGCGGTGCAGTGCACACACACAGTGGGTGCAGGGACAGAAGGGCACAGGTTAAAAGCCCAGCTGGGGCTACTGCCAATCCAGTCCACATATTTTTCCTACAACAAAACCATGATAGTAAGGACAAACCTGTATTGCGGAAAACATAAGCATGGTTAATATGCCTATATCTTATCACTCCAAACACAGACACCATAAAAAGCTGCATTACCCAGAGCATAGTCTCCCAAATGCAGTCCTGGAGGGCCCCACAACATTCAGGATCCATGCTGCCTCAATAAAGATGTCTGTGCTGCATATCTATGCACCAACCCCCATGGTATGTTGATGTAGCTCATGAGGGACAGCATGAAAAGCCAAACATTGTTTGGAACACCAGGACTGGAGTTGGGACACTGTGCTGTAAAGCAGCAGCCAACAGGGCCAGACACACACACACACACCCCACCCCACAGGCCCCATTGACCAATGCCTCATGGAGAGGCAGGACATTGGGCCCTGTTTGTATCTCCCAATACTAGCAGTTTCAGACCTTAGCACTGCCACCCTACACCTCGGTATATGGTACGCAGCTATCAAACGTTGCCCATGATAACTGGCAGATATAAATTCCTACTTTAAGCACATTTTGCTCATTCATCTCTAATGACAACACAGTGGCGCAGTGCACACAGACAGTGTGTGCAAGAACAGAAGGTCACAGGTTCAAATCCCAGTTGTGTCAGCCTCCAACACAATCCCCTTATTTTATACATGAAGAAAACATGGTAGTAAAGACTGCCAGGTATTCCTGGGAACAGAAACATGCCTCAAATTTATATATTGAACACCAATGAACACAAACACCGTAAAAGTGTGGTACTTAGAGCAGAGTCTCCCAAAGGCAGCCCTGGAGGGCCAAACACCAGTCAGGTTCCATGCTGCCCCTAATGAAGATGCCAGTGCAATGTAAACAGCAATAGTGCAGAATAGCATGTTGCCAGAGGGTTACCGGTGGTGGAGGGGGCAGTGTGTGCTGCTCACAGCAGGTGGTGGCCCATCCCCCTCACGTGGGTTCAGTGCACCCCAAAAGACAGTCCCTGTCTGAGAAACAGCCATGGACATCCCAGGGAATGTACTGTTTCTGTGCTAAGATGGTGGTGCAGCGGAAGCAGGCAGTGCCTTATGGACCAGAAGGTCACCGGCTCAAAGCCCAGCTGGGGCACCTACCATACCAATACCCACATTTTACACTTTGAAGAAAACATGATAGTAAAGACTGAACCCTTAATGCGGAGGACATAAGCGTGGGTGAAACACTCATATCTTTGCTTAAATGACACACACCACATAAACATATGCATTCCCTACAGCAGAGTCCCCCAAATGCAGTCCTGGAGCTTAAAAAATCCCTCAGATTGGATGCAGTCTCCAAGAAAGATGCGTGTCCTGCAATTGCAGGTCCTGGCCCCATGGTATGCAGAGGTATCATAGGCATATTCATCAGGGATATCCTGAAAACCTGAACAGTGTTTGGCCCACCAGGACTGTAGTTGGGAACCTCTGGCCTAAAGCAGCGGCCAACAGGGGTGGAAACACCTGCACCTGCAGGCTCCATCATCCAAAGTCAACTGCAGAGTCCGGATTTTGGGCCCTGTGTGTATCTCCCAATACTAGCATGTGCATACATTAGCAATGCCACATTAATCACGGGTATACGGTACACAGATATCAAAAGGCTGCTATGATTCCTGGCACATAGAAATGGCAAAGTTAAGCACAATTATCTCAATGAGTTTATCACACCAACCTCTCTGATGTCTGTGGAATGTGCGAAAGGTCATGTGTCTGACAGAGTCCAGCACCCTGAAGCATGACACCAACATTTCCGCATAACATAGCCATGCCTGCACTGTGCCCAGTAATGGCGCGTTTGCCAGGGCTGCCAAATACCTCTTCAGCTGCTCATTGCTGCCATAGGTGTGGGGCGTGTGTGTTTGTCTATCCAGTGTATGGTGGTTGACAAAACCCTCCGCAGACCAAGCTGATAGCACTGTGCCATTATTGGCCTGCCAATGTGCATAATGAGGAGCAAGGCACTGTGGGTATAGCTCAGACAGGGTGTCATGAGCAGGATGCAACTGCACTGGGCATAGGGCAATGTCTGGGACATTGTACTGCCTGGCCACCACCTGCACAGACATGGTGTCCACAGCATGTCCTGCTGGGAGGTCACTCTCTCCCTGACTGAGCAGTGACCACGGCATGGCTAGGTTCCGCCATTGTGGCATATAGTCGGTCTCTCATGTGATGTATATGGCTTCTGTAGTTCTGGGGCCCAATCACTGAGTTAACTGTCGGGTGGGTGCGCTCCCATCCTAGTCATGGGTGCACACATGTCCTGCGGTAGCATGCACAGTGGACTGGCTAGCGGACTGTCTGCAGTTAGTGTGTATATGTCTGGGACACCATGCAGGGTTCTGCAGCTGGGGACCCACTGTGCTCGCTGCTGGAAAATGTCAGATGGTGGTGTGGCATGGGGTGTTTCAAGGCCTAGCAGGTGTCTGCATTTAAAGTATGGATGTGTACAGAACTGTAGAAGGTGCTCTGTTGCTTCCTCCAACAGCAGCTGGACTGAGGTTGATGGCCCTGTCTCCCGCTGCCACCATTGCAGGGATAGAGAACGTGCATTGGTTTTCGGAGGGATCCTGGGTTCCAGAGAGCAGGTTCAGTGGGTTGTCACACTCTGCCTAGGTGTCCATACAGCTCCTTCCCTCGCCCATACATCATGTGGCCATGGCGCACACACACCGGATATGAACTATTCCATGTGCATCAAAGTCCACAAGGCCCAGATGTGGCTGGGTTATATAGATGGACAGAGATGTACCGTAGGTGTGTCTGATGGAACAACCTATAAAACATTGGCACACATGGAACATGAGGTATAGGCCTTTCAGCAAGGAGAGGTGATGTGCACGCCACCTCACCCTCAGGGTGAGCACAGGCCCCCCCCCCCCCCCCCCCACACACACACACTGAGACGGTCTGTAGCCACTCTGTAGCAGCAACACAGAAGGTCTGTACACAGCACTAGGCCTAGGTGTTGTGGGGGTGCACACCCCATCCTTGGAAAATGTGTAGACTGCTGCTTTGCATGTGCAGTGCATCATGGGTGTGAGTGGAGTACCCCTACCCTGTTAAGCGCAACACACATTATGCATACCTCATATTGTAGCCAGCCAGACCTCTTTTCATACATATAGAGCTGTAGCCCAGTGGTGAATGCAATGCCTATAAAGCAAAAGATTGTTGGTTCAAATCCCTAGTGCGGTTAAGCAGCAAACATTTTTAGTTAGGCACATTGCTGCATATACTGTGCTAGTCAGCATCAGTGCTGTTTACTTTGCACAAACTGGCCAGACATAGATCAGGTCATTTTAACATGCAGATAACTATTCTACAGGGTACATGGGGGCTGCCTGGGGCAGTATGTGTGTAATGTCATGTAGTACTGCCAACAGCGAAACCATCACAGTGCTTTAACCATAGGCTTCCCTATAAGGTAGCTTATGGGGCACCTGAGGCTTACAGCACTGTGAGGAGCGTAGAGCTGGCACTACTAATTTCCATTAAAACACCTGTCATTGGCTGCACCCACAAATTACCGCACTGTGGACGGGAACACACATCCTCTGGCTTCACAGGCAGCGAGGTGAGCTGTGGGACACAGCTCTATAGCTGAGAACAGATGCCTGGCTGGCTAAGGAGGAAATCCTGCAGACTGTGTGCTGTGGTTATCAGGGGTGCGTTGATACATTAGGAACAATGCTTCACTGCACATGACGTGTATAGCACTGTAAGGGTGTTGCTCCTGGCAGTACATATGTCATGTATAAAGGAAACTGCTGCAAGTAACACTGTTGCAACGTAAGAAGATATATGCTGCACGCAGCAACAATGTACGTTGAAAGCACTATGTATAAATTGCCATTGCTGAAGAATAATGTGTGCTGCCTGAGACACGTAATCCACAGTCCCTCTGGATAATTGAACACATGACCCCAGGTTTAACAGTCCATCTAACAACCATTGTGCTACACCTCTGCCACCAGCACTGTATGGCAGCACACATTGTAAAGGATAACGTGCAACAAGGTGTCATGCCGACCTACATCACCTCGTAATGGTCTGCACGCAACCTATTGTGCATGTGCAATGTTCAAATATGGTGCCTCCCCCACCTCCCCATGGCAAACCCCACATCCTTGTAGGGAACACATGGAGATACATGACTGAACATACTCCAGAGGCACACACAAGCCCAAATTTCCAGGGGGTGTGTTTGGCAACGCTGATGGTTTGTCAGCACCCCTTGTTATAAGTGTCCTGCCAGTACCTGCTATGTCCATCCATCAAAAATAGAGTGTAGTATGAAACAGCATGAAGCTAGCTACCAAAGTAATGTCGGAAGAATCGCCATGAGGTTTAAACTACCTCTTGAAGCTTAACTTCCATTTTGCTCAAATTATTTTTTATTGAGCCCACTATGGAGCTGTATAACAGGTGAAACACCACAAAAAGTGTTCCCTATATAAAACCAATGTGTTTTTTTAAAACCAATGTGTTTGTTTAAAAAACCACATAGTTAATTGTGGTAAAATCTACTGACCGGGAGAAAATCCAAAACAGAGAACAAAAAAACAAGCGAAAACGAGACTTATCTTAAAATGCTGAAAATATGTCTTCCATATGCCTGTATGTTCTCAATTCTTTAACTGGACTTCTCCGTCTGGAAACGCGTACTGCGTTTCGGGCAAGAACAAAATTTTAGCCCTGCTTCAACGCTCGATGCAACTGCAAAAAGGAGAACTCAATCTCACAAGTGCTCCAAAACGCCAGCGCATGCTCAATGGCAATCTGATCCACTGTCGCAAAATCCATGAATGAAATAGTGAGACAGACCAATCAGCTTATAGACACCGATCTAAAAAGCCTGCTATTATGTAAAAATATTATGTGAAAAATGAAAATCATCCCAGAATTTAAGACAAAAATCAATGATGACAAAACTGATGAACACACATAGCACACCTCATCAGACAATGCACTAGCAATCAGTGAATATGTGTCCATAGGTTCAAGACCACACTGTGTAAACAAGAATAATCCATAATAATCTAAGTGTTCTTTTGAACATGAGAGATACATCGGTGCTATGTGTGGCTGCAGAGGTCAGTAGACATACTGTTGTCCACACACTACCCAGTGTGTCGGAAAGATGCGTGCATTCTCAATGTGCATATTCCTGGCACACAGCCATGCGGAACGCTGTTGTGCGCCTATCTCGGTCGCGTAGCCGTGCGCGAACCGATGTGCGCAAATGCGGAAGTTGAGGTGTGTGCATCACCGCGGCTACATGTGCAGACAAGAAAATGGCGTCCCGCACTAGGAAGCCTGCGTTTAGTCGTCGAGAGCTGCGCCAACTGGCAATATTGATAGGGCGCAAGCTAAAGAAGCTCTTCCCAGGGGCCTCCAGGGGAAGGGACACCGGAAACGTGAGTAGGGCCTGGGAACGCATCACAAGGCGGTTCAACCGTGTGGCGGAAAACAAACGGGAGGTAAGTGTATGGCAGCATGTCAAAATAGCCATATACAAAGACAGGGGTGATTGCAGCTGTCCATGCTTCTGTGTGTAGGTGGTCTACAACAGTAAAGTGCAGCAGGTAAAACCACATGTACACATCTTTATGTATCACATCTGAGTAGTTTTCCATGTACCCAGGTGTTGACGGACTTGGTCACATAGGGCATGATGCCATCCTGTAGTCATGGAATCTGCTTCTGTTGATGTGCTACAACATACTGTAACACAGCTAGGCCATAGATCTGGCTAAGGAGGCTCTGGAAACATCATGTACTGATGCCGGGGTCTGCATCTGCAAGGTAACACATATGGCCAATCGTTAGGGCTTGTGAAATCTGCATCACATGGTCTGTCAGACACCATGGAGCTATGGGGTTCTTTTCCAATGTTGGTAAAGGCAACTCCCCTATCCCCAGGAGCCCTGAGAGCCCATCAGAGTGGGCCCTCAATCACCCTGGAGATATGGGGTTGTCAGACCATGTTGTTTGACACATCCCCTCTAACCCCAGGAGTGCAGAGAGTCCATCAAAGCGGGCCCACAGTCACCCTTCAGATATGGGGATGTTTGCTAATGTGGTTTTACACATCCCCCCTATCTGCAGGAGTACAGAGAGCCCATCAAAGTGGGCCCTCAGTCACCCTGCAGATATGGGGATGTTTGCTAATGTTGTTTAACACATCCCCCCTATCCCCAGGAGTACAAAGAGCCCATCAAAATGGGCCCTCAGTCACCCTGCAGATATGGGGATGTCTGCTAATGTTGTTTAACACATCCCCCCTATCCCCAGGAGTACAGAGAGCCCATCAAAGTACACTCACACTCACCCTGCAAATATGGGACTGTTTGCTAATGTTGTTTAACACATCCCCCCTATCCCCAGGAGTACAGAGAGCCCATCAAAGTGGGCTCTCAGTCACCCTGCAGATATGGGGATGTCTGCTAATGCTGTTTAACACATCCGCCCTATCCCCAGGAGTACAGAAAGCCCATCAAAGTACACTCACACTCACCCTGCAAATATGGGACTGTTTGCTAATGTTGTTTAACACATCCCCCCTATCCCCAGGAGTACAAAGAGCCCATCAAAGTGGGCCCTCAGTCACCCTGCAGATATGGGGATGTCTGCTAATGCTGTTTAACACATCCCCCCTATCCCCAGAAGTACATAGAGCCCATCAAAGTAGACTCACACTCACCCTGCATAGATGGGGATGTTTGCTAATGCTGTTTAACACATCACCACTATCCCCAGGAGTACACAGAGCCCATCAAAGTGGGCCCTCAGTCACCCTGCAGATATGGGGATGTCTGCTAATGCTGTATAACACATCCCCCCTATCCCCAGGAGTACAGAGAGCCCATCAAAGTACACTCACAGTCACCCTGCAAATATGGGACTGTTTGCTAATGTTGTTTAACACACCCCCCCTATCCCCAGGAGTACAGAGAGCCCATCAAAGTGGGCCCTCAGTCACCCTGCAGATATGGGGATGTTAGCTAATGTTGTTTAACACATCCCCCCTATCCCCAGGAGTACAGAGAGCCCATCAAAGTACACTCACACTCACCCTGCAAATATGGGACTGTTTGCTAATGTTGTTTAACACATCCCCCCTATCCCCAGGAGTACAGAGAGCCCATCAAAGTCGGCTCTCAGTCACCCTACAGATATGGGGATGTCTGCTAATGCTGTTTAACACATCCGCCCTATCCCCAGGAGTACAGAAAGCCCATCAAAGTACACTCACACTCACCCTGCAAATATGGGACTGTTTGCTAATGTTGTTTAACACATCCCCCCTATCCCCAGGAGTACAAAGAGCCCATCAAAGTGGGCCCTCAGTCACCCTGCAGATATGGGGATGTCTGATAATGCTGTTTAACACATCCCCCCTATCCCCAGAAGTACATAGAGCCCATCAAAGTAGACTCACACTCACCCTGCAGAGATGGGGATGTTTGCTAATGCTGTTTAACACATCACCACTATCCCCAGGAGTACACAGAGCCCATCAAAGTGGGCCCTCAGTCACCCTGCAGATATGGGGATGTCTGCTAATGCTGTATAACACATCCCCCCTATCCCCAGGAGTACAGAGAGCCCATCAAAGTACACTCACAGTCACCCTGCAAATATGGGACTGTTTGCTAATGTTGTTTAACACACCCCCCCTATCCCCAGGAGTACAGAGAGCCCATCAAAGTGGGCCCTCAGTCACCCTGCAGATATGGGGATGTTTGCTAATGTTGTTTAACACATCCCCCCTATCCCCAGGAGTACAGAGAGCCCTTCAAAGTAGGCCCTCAGTCACCCTGCAGATATGGGGATGTTTACTAATGTTGTTTGATACATCCCCCCTATCCCCAGGAGTACAGAGAACCCATCAAAGTGGGCCCTCAATCACCCTGCAGAGATGGGGATGTCTGCTAATGCTGTTCACCACATCCCCCCTATCCCCAGGAGTTCACAGAGCCCTTCAAAGTAGGCCCTCAGTCACCCTGCAGAGATGGGGATGTCTGCTAATGCTGTTTAACACATCCCCCTATCCCCAGTAGTACAGAGAGCCCATCAAAGTGGACCCTCAGTCACCCTGCAGAGATGGGGATGTCTGCTAATGCTGTTTAACACACCCCCCCTATCCCCAGGAGTACAGAGAGCCCATCAAAGTGGGCCCTCAGTCACCCTGCAGATATGGGGATGTTTGCTAATGTTGTTTAACACATCCCCCCTATCCCCAGGAGTACAGAGAGCCCTTCAAAGTAGGCCCTCAGTCACCCTGCAGATATGGGGATGTTTACTAATGTTGTTTGATACATCCCCCCTATCCCCAGGAGTACAGAGAACCCATCAAAGTGGGCCCTCAATCACCCTGCAGAGATGGGGATGTCTGCTAATGTTGTTTAACACACCCCCCCTATCCCCAGGAGTACAGAGAGCCCATCAAAGTGGGCCCTCAGTCACCCTGCAGATATGGGGATGTTTGCTAATGTTGTTTAACACATCCCCCCTATCCCCAGGAGTACACAGAGCCCTTCAAAGTAGGCCCTCAGTCACCCTGCAGAGATGGGGATGTCTGCTAATGCTGTTTAACACATCCCCCCTATCCCCAGGACTACAGAGAGCCCATCAAAGTAGACTCACACTCACCCTGCAGAGATGGGGATGTTTGCTAATGTTGTTTGACACATCCCCCCTATCCCTAGGAGTAGAAACACCCAAACAAAGTGGGCCCTCATTCACCCTGCAGATATGGGGATGTTTGTTAATGTTGTTTAACACATCCCCCCTATCCCCAGGAGTACACAGAGCCCTTCAAAGTAGGCCCTGCAGATATGGGGATGTTTACTAATGTTGTTTGATACATCCCCCCTATCCCCAGGAGTACAGAGAGCCTATCAAAGTGGGCCCTCAGTCACCCTGCAGAGATGGGGATGTCTGCTAATGCTTTTTAACACATCCCCCTTATCCCCCGGAGTACAGAGAGCCCATCAAAGTACACTCACACTCACCCTGCAAATATGGGACTGCTTGCTAATGTTGTTTAACACATCCCCCCTATCCCCAGGAGTACAGAGAGCGCATCAAAGTGGGCCCTCAGTCACCCTGCAGATATGGGGATGTTTGCTAATGTTGTTTAACACATCCCCCCTATCCCCAGGAGTACACAGAGCCCTTCAAAGTAGGCCTTCAGTCACCCTGCAGATATGGGGATGTCTGCTAATGCTGTTTAACACATCCCCCCTATCCCCAGGAGTACAGAGAGCCCATCAAAGTAGTCTCACACTCACCCTCCAGAAATGTGGATGTTTGCTAATGCTGTTTAACACATCACCACTATCCCCAGGACTACAGAGAGCCCATCAAAGTAGACTCACACTCACCCTGCAGAGATGGGGATGTTTGCTAATGTTGTTTGACACATCCCCCCTATCCCTAGGAGTAGAAACACCCAAAGTGGGCCCTCATTCACCCTGCAGATATGGGGATGTTTGCTAATGTTGTTTAACACATCCCCCCTATCCCCAGGAGTACACAGAGCCCTTCAAAGTAGGCCCTCAGTCACCCTGCAGATATGGGGATGTTTACTAATGTTGTTTGATACATCCCCCCTATCCCCAGGAGTACAGAGAGCCCATCAAAGTGGGCCCTCAGTCACCCTGCAGAGATGGGGATGTCTGCTAATGCTGTTTAACACATCCCCCCTATCCCCAGGAGTACACAGAGCCCTTCAAAGTAGGCCCTCAGTCACCCTGCAGAGATGGGGATGTCTGCTAATGCTGTTTAACACATCCCCCCTATCCCCAGGAGTACAGAGAGCCCATCAAAGTAGACTCACACTCACCCTGCAGAGATGGGGATGTTTGCTAATGCTGTTTAACACATCACCACTATCCCCAGGAGTACAGAGAACCCATCAAAATACACTCACACTCACCCTGCAGAGATGGGGATGTTTGCTAATGTTCTTTAACACATCCCCCCTATCCCCAGGAGTACAGAGAGCCAATCAAAGTAGACTCACACTCACCCTGCAGAGATGGGGATGTTTGCTAATGCTGTTTAACACATCACCACTATCCCCAGGACTACAGAGAGCCCATCAAAGTAGACTCACACTCACCCTGCAGAGATGGGGATGTTTGCTAATGTTGTTTGACACATCCCCCCTATCCCTAGGAGTAGAGACACCCAAACAAAGTGGGCCCTCATTCACCCTGCAGATATGGGGATGTTTGCTAATGTTGTTTAACACATTCCCCCTATCCCCAGGAGTACACAGAGCCCTTCAAAGTAGGCCCTCAGTCACCCTGCAGATATGGGGATGTTTACTAATGTTGTTTGATACATCCCCCCTATCCCCAGGAGTACGGAGAGCCCATCAAAGTACACTCACACTCACCCTGCAGAGATGGGGATGTTTGATAATGTTGTTTGACACATCCCCCCTATCCCTAGGAGTAGAAACACCCAACCAAGGTGGGCCCTCATTCACCCTGCAGATATGGGGATGTTTGCTAATGTTGTTTAACACATCCCCGCTATCCCCAGGAGTACAGAGAGCCCATCAGAGTGGGCCGTCAAACACCCTGCAGATATGGGGTCGTTTTCTCATGTTTTTTTAATACATCCCCCCTATCCCCAGGAGTACAGAGAGCCCATCAGAGTGGACCCTCAATCACCCTGGTGCTATGGGTTTGTTTGCTAATGTTGTTTGATACATCCCCCCTATCCCCAGGAGTACAGAGAGCCCATCAGAGTGGGCCCTCAAACACCCTGCAGATATGGGGTCGTTTTCTAATGTTTTTTAATACATCCCCCCTATCCCCAGGAGTACAGAGAGCCCATCAGAGTGGACCCTCAATCACCCTGGTGCTATGGGTTTGTTTGCTAATGTTGTTTGATACATCCCCCCTATCCCCAGGAGTACAGAGAGCCCATCAGAGTGGACCCTCAATCACCCTGGTGATATGGTGCAGTGTGCCTATGCTGTTGAATCCATTCTCCCCATCTGCAAGAGTCATGATACCTGCGTATGGTTTTCCTAGAAACACCCTGCTTATATGATGCATTTCGCTGCTAAGGTGCTGTAGGACACACAACACCCATGGGGCTTGAGAGCTGACTGTAACGGAGGGTATGTCAGTCACATATGTTCCTAAGCTATGTTGGGTAGGTTGCACATCTCTTACAGTCCATGGGGTCCTGAGCTCCACACACACACTGTAGATGTACCCAGATGATCAGATAGCTGCAGATGTGGATGTGCATAAACCACAACGCAACCCCCTTAAATACAAGATCTAATTCTGAAGGTCTGTAACGGAGCCATGTCCCCAGCAATGCATGGTGAGTCACGTCAAACATCTGGCCAGCCCTCAGACTGCTCACACCTGTTAGCAGATGAATATCACAGATGTTTTTGAAAGGATACATGCACCTGTCCATGTTGTACACCACAGACTGAATCCCACACATTAGCAGAGGTGGCAATAGGTCATAGCCGATGTAAAGGCACATGCCCCGTAGTGTTTGCAGTCACACCACCCATAATGAATGAGGTTCCACCTAAGATGAACATAACAACATCCGATGGGCCAAATGTGAAAGATGCATGTCCACCATGAGCAGTATACTGTGTGCAACAGTAGCCAACTAGGTCAGACGTACCTACCATTATCCTCATGACACACAAGTCACACAGCGCCTGTACTGTGTCAAACATTGCTATCCATGGACCGGTTCAAAGTCACATGTCATGGACGTGGCCCCTGATAAGGTCCAGAGGGCCACCCACCGAACGTCGCATGTATGGGCACATCACCCATGTGTGCTGGGATAGCATATTGCCACTGGGTGTGTGTTGGATAACATGTCTTGATAATGTCACCCCAAATGTAAAAGGCATCACACATACAGGGTTAGTGGGGGAGAAGGATGGTCATCATGTCTGACAACCATAACGTGGCAGGGCTTTGCAAAGTCAGTCAAGGGGGCCACAGGGGAATGGGCTTGTGCGTTCAGGGTGGCACGGCCAAAGCACATAGGTGTCACTGCACACAGGGCCAGACCCACAGCGATGCATGCAGCTGGCACTGGGGACAGCTAATCAACAGGGACAAGCAGGGATTAGTTGTCACATGTCGGTATTGTCTGCCCTGTTGCAGCCTGTGTGTGTCTGTTCTACAGCGACCATTGTGGAAGCATATGTGAGCATCACACAGCGCCTGTGTGCTGTCCTTATGCCTCTCCCAAATGCTGCTCCCCAGTTCATCATGAAATGGCAAACCAGCAGATCATTGTTCCTGTGAGTGCAAAACACCTCAATGGTCTTGCCACTCCTGTGTATGTGCCTGCCGACATTTCCCTTCCGGAAACAAAGGTGTATGTGACCTCCCATCCCTAGGAGCTGATTTTACCACACCAAAACAACATAACAGGAGTAGTGTGAAAATGTCCTTTGCACGTCTCCCCTCAAATTGTACATAGGCCGTAAAACCACTGTCATCATGGCATATCACTCCATGTGTCTGAACACCTGTGCAAAATGTGTAGACATCTCATCTGTCAATGTCAACAATGTTTGCTGTCAAGAATGCCTAGGGCCCACTCACTCAATGTCTGATTGTATGACATGTGGCATGGCATACCAGAGTGGTTGGCCAACCTGAGTAGCCAAGCTCAAAACCCACGACCACACTGACGTGGCTGTGGTGGCAGCCATGTCACCAGGAAAGTGACCTCCCCCATGTGCAGCCCATGGAGCCTAACCAAAAGCTGCCAGGATCTGAGAGGGTCCTACCCCCTCCAAACATCGGGATGGTCTGCCGTTGCCCCTGAGGAACGTACTATGGGCAAAAAGACCTTGAGGGATCCCCGTTTTCCCCAGGGCCTTTTGTGCCCACAGCAAGGTCTGCAGGCCTTAACCTAGCCAGAACCCCCTTGACCCATGCTTCTGGGTACTGGCTGGGGCCGCCAACACAAAACAGGCATAGTCAGTGTCACTGGACCAGAGGAAGCTGGTCAACAAACGCTGTCCTGTGGGTATCCTGGGCCATCAAGGTCCTCCTTACCAAGCCATACCACACACATTGTGTCACCGAAACCCACACAAATTTGGGTCACAGCATGGGCTAAGGGCCCCTCAGTGCTGATGGGTGCAGTCTGTAACACACTGGTAGCAGGTCACCCATGTACCCATGCTTCTCACTACCAGAAAGGCACTAAGCCTGAGGACACAGTGACAAGATATGTTCAATTCCTTGAGGGGCCTGGTGACTGTGTCATCTCCGAGGGTACTCATGTAAGTCACCAGGAGGGGCCTGCATGACCCATGAGTCTATTGCCTTTGGCTGAGGATATGTCCCACCAGGATCTGTGCAGACAAGTAGTCTGAGTCAACACCGGTCCAGTGGCAACTCAATCGAAACACAGGTCACAGAATCCTGACAATCACCAAGATCAACGTACGCCAAGGGTTCTGTCAACCCTGCCAGGACATCATAACATAATGGATACTCTACAGGAAAGGATGGGATGCACCTTTTCAAACCTCCACACATGGATACTATTAGGATAAGAACTACCCTGAGATCTGCATCCACAGCCTCCCAAACAACATAGGCCCTTCAGCACTATATTGTCGGGTGTTAGACTATGATGAGAATATACTGTCACGGATGACATGCTGTTATTCGTTCTGGCAGGGGCCCAGGAATGTAGATGCCTTGGTTTGGCGTGGCTGCCATACCTCCCTGCTGGTAACCTTGATTTGGTCCAAAAGCATGTACATGGGTCCGTATGTGATGGAGTTCCCACAACATCTATAACTTATATGTCTGCCCCTCCCGTATGACAGAGGAAGGGTATATGTTGTACCTGTCAGGCTTGTCCATACAAAGTTTCCTTTTCCCAGCAGGGTACCATTGGACTGGTGTAAGGGCACAGGCTGTGTCTTCCCCATTCCCATTGTGTTATGGTCACGTGACTGGCTGTCAGTCGCTGAAGTGTAACAATGTATACAGGTTAACGTTTGTGACACCCCCTGTGCTCATCACAAGCTGTCAGTGACATGGTGGCAGCAAACATCCAAAGAGGTGGATGCTCACAGGCCAACCCTGAACAGCCTGTCCAAAATGTGCAATCCTGCAAAGGGGAAAGCCAACAATGACAACTCCATGTCCAGACCCAAAAGATGCTGCAAGGCATATGCCCACCATGGACCACCCTCAGCACAATCTGATGAAAATGGGCCCTAATCCATGGAGCCACCACACTTGCAAGCCACACAGCTGTATCAGACATACCATCGTCAACCTCCACAGCGCCTGTGGATCCTTGATAAGGGACATCTTCCCCCCTGGCCATCAACGTACAACATATGTAAACAATCCCATGAAGTCAATGCCTCCGCATAAACGGATGGTGGGACAGACAAGCGGAACCCTATACTCTGACCATCATAGGAGGTGGCACAGCCCACCTTCCCACAGCCTCCCCTCCCCACAACAGAACGGAAGGTCAGTTCCCACAAACGCACCCAAAATGGTTCCAGACATACAGTGTTACCTAGTTCATGAGGGGTACAAGTAGGACCACCTCCACAACAGCCCTCTGAGTTTTAATGCCCCTATCTCAACATAACGCAGACAACAGGAGGACACAGACACATCTGAGATCCCACAGATCTGGCCAGATTATGCTTCATAGAGATATACACATGCCGTTAAATAATTGACGTATCACCATACCCCCACAGTCCTGACTGGCCCCCATCCACAGTTCACAAGGATGCCAACACCCTTGTGCTAAGTCACAAAATATCCCGGAGGTTTACAGGGTTTCCCCTTTCAGGGAGGGCACAATCAATGCAAAGCCCACCCCCTGAGGCCGGCAGCAGCACCCAGACTATGCACAAGGTGCATGGCTGGGTGAGCTGCCCTTCCCCGTACAAGGGAGATATGTGTATAACCACACCTGCACGATTGTGCAATCTGGACAGAGTCAAAGAGTCTGGACCGGTCCACTCTCCCTCTCACACACCACGTGTATGGCAAGATGTATGCCACCTCAGAGATCGCAGGGCATCCCTCCAGACTCACAGACATTTGCTGGAGGTCAGATGAGCACAGGAGGGTAGAAGACTGCCAACCACCCATCTGCTGCAGGCTCGCCAACCTTGCATTGTGCAACTGTGATCCTGGCCACTACAAGCCACGCGGCTCTTGGACAGAGAGCTGCTCCTGCAGCTGTTGCACATGGCAGCCAAGCAACATGTGACCCACTATGTACGTCTGCATTGGGAGCAGCCCAATGCTTCTGCACCTCCCAAAGGACGCATGCAACAGGCTGTCACTCTGATTGGAGAGTGAGTGCAGACACCCCCACTCAGCCCCTGTACTGGGGGCGTTAAGCAGCATAACTTTGGAAGGTGTCACCTGTTTTGCTGACGCCACCTCTGCCCACCATCACAACAGATTCAGTCAAGGTGGGGTGGGGTGTTCATCTCCTGAACACCTCACCCACAGCCACATGGAGGTCCAGGGGAGTCATCCCACCACAGACATTTGGGGGCTCAGAGCAATGAGCCTGTCAACCCAGACATTCAACGCGGCCTGATAGGGAAACACATGAGTACTTCCCACAGACAATCAGGTAGCCATGTCCCAGGTGGCGAAAGGAAGTGCCACAGCCTCTCTGTCATATAGGAACAAGCCCCATAAACTGTGTCCGATTGACACAGAGCAACATACCCATTTCCTGATGGTCTATCTCCATGGCAATGTCAAATATCTTTCATACAGAATCAGTAGTGAGGTGCACCTGCACACATGGACCCTACACAGGTAGCACCTCAGCAGAGTAGTGAGACACCACGGAAAAACAGATATAGACCGCTCTGCAGGTGTGTCACATGCCACAGCTACACAATTAGGTTCCCTCATTCCGGCTCATGGATGACAAGCAAAGAGTTCCCTCTCCGCAGCTGGGGGCATGACACGCTATATGTCCCCTCTCACATTCGGTGGATTGCAACGATACTATGCAAGCCCCAGGCGTAATGAGACAACATGATCCACATAGGCCCATGATGAACACACAAGGTGTGGAACCCTCGACACCCATGTCTGTCACATGGCCATCTGAACGGACATATTCTCTGTCACAGACCCACAGTCGCAGGGTGTGGGGATAGTATGCCATCCACACACACAGTCCGTAATTCCCTGAACCTAGTTAGGGACAGCTAAATGCTTTATGCCAACCCCTTCACCATGGATGTGTGACATGGCCGTTTTGCACCCATTAAACCGCACACAAGGTGTGGCCATGCATTCAGGTGTGAGGGAGTATCCAGCTGGTGTCCACAAATGTGCGTAAATGTGTGTGCCGTTCCACACAACGCAGTGTGGGGTCAACAACATCACCTACCTCACACTGGTATTCAAATTAGGTCAGTCAGTGAATACTGCAATTCCATTGCTGCACCATCACCACCCATTGATGGTCAAGCAGGTGCCTCCCATACGCTTTGAGCGTGCATGGTGGAGTGTCTGCCCCCACTGACCCCTCCCCTGGAACCACCTCTAGTGGCATACGTTTGCAATCTTGTTGTGTCCAAAGCTATGAGGGCCCTGTCTGAGGCCCTGGAGAATACGTCCATACTGTTTCTGTCCTTGATGGTGCTACACATTTGTGCCAACACATCATTAGGGCATCTCAGTGGGGTGGAAGCTAAAGTGGCAGGTTCACCCTACACAGGAATCCAACATGATATGGTTCCCCTGTGGACACATACACATGTTATGCCTATGGTGGATGTGTACATTCATTTGGTCAAGCTGCATCATCTACCTTTCTCCTTCCCATAGCCACATGGCCCAGATGGAGGGAAGGAACATTGCACTGTAACCTATCTGAGAGGGCTGGCTCACTATTTGCAGGGGACCCAGCTACACATAGGGTCCCCTCAGCTATTCCCTCACTCTGATCCATTCCATGTGAGAACAGCAGTGTCACAGAGACATGTCTCCTATAGTTTTTTTAAGTGTCTCACATACCTCTTTCATGGCACACCATCCGTTGTGCATGTCCATCTCAACACTCACAATGTGAGAGGCATGGGAGCCTCCAGGGCTCAACGTCATCCTGCCTGTGTGCACGACAGCTGATGGGCAGTTACATGGTGCGCATCTCACAACTTCACGGGCCATTACGGCTCTGGTGGAGGCCCATACATGGATCGTATGTTGGAGCACGGCGCAGAATAACACCAATCCCATATATACCCAACTCTAAAGCGCACCCCATAGGGGATGGTGGAGATCCATGGGAGGAAGTGGAACCCCTCCACAGGGCACTGCCACTCTGGGGACACTTCCCTGGCATCTATGACTAGCAGCCCCCACCAATGTGAAGTATGTGCCTCACTGTTATGGGAAACGCATACCTACACACCTGTACAAAATGATGTCACAGAAACTAAGGTGTTGATCCGCACAAACACAACATTGCCTCTAGGGGATGTGTCACCCTCTCTCACCCTCCCTGTCTCTCCCACTCTCACACACTCCCCCTCTCTCTCCCCCCCTCTGTCTGTCTCTATCTATCCCACCATTCCACCAATGTGTTGTATGGAGGTGGTGATATGGGGGGGGGGGGGGGTTGCATGTAGGCGCTGTGCAATGTTGCTAGCTGGTGTTCTGTATGACGCTCCTTGACAAATCCAGATACGCCCCATTGTTTCCACTTCATCACACATGTGCAGCCCTAATCATATATTTCCCATAGAGCAACTGTTACAGGTGTGTAACTATGCTGTATGTGCAAAACACACAGCAGGGGATAGGCAGCTGACAGATGGTGGTCACACTGAGGTTTGTCTATGTTGTCCAAACACCTGTGTTCACCGGAATGTGATTACCCAACCTATGTTTGCATATCCACAGGTGGAGGACCTGAGGAAGAAGGGTCGGGAACTCCGGCAGTTCCATCCGGAATACCTTGAGCGGTTCAGCAGGGGGCCAGAACAACAGCAAGATGGTGAGTATTTCCAGGGATGACTCCCATTTCCAAATGTCACATTGACCTACCAGCCTGTGTGTTGCCTGCATATGTACAGGTGTTATGTGACACACATGGACGTGACGTAATGTATGTAATCTTTCACAGAGAGAGACGACAGCAGTGCCGGACAGAGTGACTCGCCACACACCCTTCGACGGCCCACCACCCGCCATGCAAGGGAGAGGGAGGTGGTGGAGGTGACGGAGGAGGAGGAGGAGGGGGAAGAGCAGGTGGAGGAGCTGGAGACAGAGGACGTGGAGGAGTCCGAGGAGGCAGATGAGGAGGAGGACGATGAGGACGCGGTGGTGGTGCTGTAGGACTCTGAGGTGGAGGAGGAAGACACCGAGGAGGAGGATGTGGCCCACCATTTCCTCACCGAGGGGGATGATTTGCAATGGGGGGAGGATGCGGGGGAGGGGGGTCGGGGGGTGGGGGGCATGTTGGACATGTTCATGTGGGGGTGATAGCATGGGCGGAGAGGGTGGTGGGAGGGAGTTTGGGGAGGGAAGCAGGTAGGGTGGAGGGTTTGGGGGAACACAGCACAGCACAGGTCTCTGTGGGCCCCCGTCAGACACTGCAGGCGGAAGCACGGGACGGGCGTCGTCGTGTCACCGCGCCATCCATGGCCACCAACGTATCACATGCACATGCCAGCACACAGACCATGGCCACTGTTTGTCTGTGTGCTGGCAGGTGCATGCATGATGTGCTGGTGGCAGTGGATGACGTGAGACGCGACGTCCGTCTTGTGTTCCATGTACTGCAGTGTCTGACGGGGGCTGTTCAGCAGGTGAACGCCGATGTTGCACAGCTGCAATGTCGGCGTTCATCTGCTGAAGGGCGTCACAGGCGTCATTGATGGCACCTGTGACGTCCACATGTGGCCTGTGCTGTGCTGTGTTCCAAAAACAGGCAGGGGGTGTGTTTTTTTCGGCATGTTGCCAGTGTTTTTCTACTTTGTAAAATAAATGTTTGGATTTGTTTTTTGGACATAATGGTCACGGGTTTCCCTTACACACTCACTATGGATGCAAGCATGGGATATGTGTGGGGACCAGGATAGCAGTGAAGGTACACATGGATTTCATACATGGACTGGCTCAACATGCAGTCATGGGGGGCTATCCATGTGTGCGGGAGTGTGACACCTGGGTAGGCGTATGAGATGTTGCTTTTGAAGGGATTCCCGGGAACAACCATGTCACATGGGTGGGCGTGACATCAACATATTTGTTAGTGGTCATCTGCAACATACATATGCATGCCACCCATGTCTGTCAGTGCCACATGCATGCCATGGGGTTGGTTGCGCAGGCATGTCATCAGTGTTCCAGCCAGGGGCAATGGTCACACATATGCTATCAATGTTTGGTGTATAAGGGTATGCAAATAATGATGGTTGTGACCAGTCACCATGCAAACTCTAAACAGTCCCCCAGCCACAACATCGTGGTGTGTGTAACGGGGCCTGCTGCAGCCAAGGGCCAATGAACACACTCTGTGCAGGTCACACATGACATGTGGTGGCATCTGTGTAGAAGTACCTGCCAGTGCAAACAACACAACAGCAACGTGCCTGGGTGTAGGTCAGATGTTTAGCTACAAAACATGCATGTACACAGTACATAGGGGAGCACAGGGACAAAGATTGTACGCACACGTTGCATCTATGTTACCATATAATTTTATTCACACAGTTATGTTCGTCGGCATGGCCGCCCACGTCTGCCACGTCTCAAACACCCCTCCCCTGGTGGGCCACACTCCTGCTGTGCTTGTGGCGGTGGTGGAGGCGGTGATGGTAGTGGTGGTGGTGGCGGTGCCAATCGTTGCATTACCCCAAACATGCCCTCCAGGGCCACAGCAATTCTTTCTAATGGCATGGCCCTCACCTCTTCCCGCAATTCCCTTATTTCATGCCGTAACAGGTCCATAGAATTGCATATGGCTTCAGATGCCTGACGATTGCCTGTGGGTGGAACAAAGGGTGGCCATGAGACCCATCTCCAGTAAACAACCATCACACGCAACAATGTTACACATATAGCACATCTTTTTCTTTGTGATCAGACAGACTCTACTAAAAACATGGTAATATTTGCAATACAACTTTGTCAGAGATGTAAATGTCACAGCCACACACAGCACATGGCTCAGTTACGTGATGTGGGGGGAAAACACAAGTATACACTGGCTGCGCATACACGTCCACGTAATGCAGACGTTACAATAGGCCCAGGGACAGATAGCAAACACATGTCCATTGTGTAGGGGGGTGGAGCATGTGCGCTGGACAGCATCCACACCTGGGGAGTTGCATTGATGAAGCAGAGTTTGTTTGAGGACACCCAGGCCAGGTGGCACCACAGTTGGATTAATATTCGCAGCATGGACAGGTTACAAATTCATCGGAATTGACTCTGAGAGATGGGGTGGAAGCAACAGCATTACCAGCCTTACATGGGCATGTCCACTGCTGCTTCATGTGTCTGTGAACACAGGGGTTCACTTACACCTAGTGGCACCAGAGCACGGGTCTCATAACAGTGCACGTACACCTTCATACACATGTGTGGGTTTTAGACAGAGCATGGGTAGCACCAGATGGTGCAGCAGAGGGGGACAGACCGCAAGATTGCATAGACATGGTTATGATGGGCAATCAACAGCACATGATAACCCCTAGGGATGTGTGTTGAGTCACAGAGCTAGGGGGGGGGGGGATCCATGATTCAGGTTGGCAGCAGGGGTGTCACCTGTGTGGTGTATATTCTTTCCAACAACAAAAGGGGCCAGAAGCTGACCTGTGTGATCATGTGGTTGGGTCACAAACCATGCAATTGTGAAAGCAATTGTCAGATATATACAGGACTGGCACATGTTGATAGCCCTGTCTGTATGTCTAGCAGCCTACCTTAGTTGTGTACATACAGGGAGTCTCCAAGGACCTGTACGCCTCCCAAACCATACCTACATGACCATTCACCCTGTCCTTTCCGTACATTGTGCAATATGGGTGTCTTAACCCATTTTAAATGCTAATGTCATATCTTATGATTGGTTTTCACCTGGAACGCAGACTGTAGGGTATGGGGTCTTTATGACGTAGCATTACAGACAATGTTTAGGTTTGCGTATGGTAGCTCTGATTATCCATGAACTAGGGGATAGTGGGCATTATTTTTTCTGCCACACGGCTGTGCTTCTGTGATGAGGCTGACTGTTGCAAGTACAATTGTAGTATTGAGGTTATTACTCATAACATGCTGCACCGTAAACTGCATTTCTCTTATGTCTGCATCCGTAGGTGTCAATGTACCTTAGGCTGTTCTGTTGTGTGTCACAGTGAGATCAGCTAACATACGTGAGACCCTTTTTTTGTCTAACATGTCTACCGTCTACGAGAGGCAGACATGTCACAGCTTTTAAGGTATGTTTTCACATCCATCACACACACCCCAAGCAGGGACTAATGGTTTGTGTGTTGTGATTGTGCCAGACCTTGGTCACCACTGTTGTCTCTCAGCTGTGCGCATGTGTGTGCGCACACACCTTGGCGAGCTAACAAAACAACTTTATGACAGAGTGCACATAAATTAAGTCTCAGATTCAGATCAATATCAACACATACGTGTTAAACTGTACATGTTATTGTGTATTTCTGCATTTCACAGGTGCTAAGATATGTTTCATTAAAATCACTGTGGTGCACATACTGAATCCTGACGTGTACTCTACTGTTACGTTATATAAGTTTGCCTCCCATTGTGTGGAGTGGACCAAATTTACAATACTCCTATACGATGCACAGCTGATATCTTATGCACACTCAGCATACAGAACATTGGAGGTGACAATGGTTAGCACCCACCTTCTGCATCTTGACGTGCAGATGTAGCATGGGCTCTCAGCTCTGCCATCAGCACATCCTCTCCGACCTCCTCCTGCCTTGGTGGTTGGCTTGCGCCTGGTGTTCGAGACCCCATTGTTGTACGGGTCATTATGTGTGCCTCCACGGGCCCCTCGGCTGAAGATGTGCTGCCTCCAGACACAGCAGCCTCTGCCTCCTCCATGATGTGTGGGGCGGACATTTCACCCCCCTCCTCCTCCTCCTCCTCCTCCTCTCCCTCCTCCTCATGGGTGATCATGGTACTGTAGTCACCTGCATTGTGGACAATCACACACAGCAAACATATGTTTATGCACTTCAACTTTGTATACATGTGTGCTGATGACAACACATACATGATGGTGGGTGGACCCTGCATGTATGCTCCAGCCAGGATCCCCTACACCCTCCCATACCTGTCTGTGGCCACCATGTACCTGTACCAGGGGAACAGGTGTGCTTATTTGCCCTACACACCTTGTTTATTTGCAAAACATCTGTTTCTGCTCAATTTGCGCATGTATCCGCCATTCCATGTCACAACACATGTGTTCAAAATATGTCCATTCACGGCTGCTCGTTCAGTACCCTTACACCTGCTTTGGCAATCCCCTGATGGGGTGTGCATGCCATTGAGCAGGGCATATGTCCTTGTGTCATACTATCATCACAGTGCTACATGTGCTTGGCAAGGTCATACTATGCAGCAAGCTGCAAATGTTCATCACCTTGGGGCCATGGACAAGCACATGCAGCACTGTGCGTATAGTATATCACATAAACATGCCCTTCTCACAGGCCAATGCAATAAGACAGGGGATGGCAAGCACTGCTGTGGGGCTAGGTTGGGGACAGCTACAGGTGGACATGTTTGTGACAGGTGGGTACAATGATGGTTTGAGGAACACATGTAGACTTTATCCCAGAAACATGGCAAAAAAACAGGGTGTTCCTTGCCAATACCACGATGTGCAGACCTCAGAGGGACCAGAAAGATATTTAGTAAGATACATATGTCACTATCCTAACAAAGGCCATGTTTCGCTGCCTTCCTCATGTGCATTACGTGGACCACACATTTGCTCTTTTTTCATGAACATACATGTAATAGTACACCTTGTCAATTCATTGACAAACGTGTGTGATAGGGGAGGTTACCATACACTATGCTGCAACTAGAGACTGTTGAAATGCCAGACGCAGCTGCAATGCAAATCAAAACACTCTTGCTGTGTTTCACTGTGTTATCTCCTTCCTTCACTACAAAGTTGGATCTGAACACATTTAATAGACAGTTGTTCAGATTTAACTTTGATGTGATGGTTGAGGAAAGCATAGTAAAAGATGAAATGCGTGTTCTGATGTGCATTACATCTACGCCTGGCATCTCTGCATTTTCCAATTGCTGCATAGTGTATGGGAACCCTCCCTTTCACACACTTTGAAACTTAAGCTGCTAAGGTGTGGTGTTACATGTATGTTTAAGGTGGTAGAGCAGTTTGTAGGTCCACCTCTTGCCCCTGAGGCCGCCAGCAGAACACAGCATGTGTTGGGTCAATGCCATATGTCTTTAACAGCAAACATTAGTGGTGAGTTTGAGTTCTGTATGTGTTGGTATTGCCTTGATTTAAACGTTGTCTTTGGTTTGTACCTTTGAGATGAACAGAACAGGGTGTTGAAAGGTACATCACACACACCTGTGACACCTGCATAGCTAAATGATGTTGTTTGGAGAGAGGTATGGACTTACATTTTCAGATGTTTAATGTCTACACAATGGGGATTACAGGAAGGTCTTGAGGTTAAAGGAATAAGTAGCATACTTAACTGCATGCGGATGGGCTGTGTCCAGGGCCGCAGGAAGACCATATGTATAGATGGGGCCCAGTCTTTCTGCGAGCTGCTGTTTGAGGGGTGTGAGCATAGGGGGGAGGGGGCCCCCGCCACCTGTGCCCCTAGCATGTTCCTGTTCAACAGCCATGTGGTGGCGCACCCCTCTTTTTATATCAGAAAAGCGTTTTTTAAGGCTGTCAATATCTCGGGGTGGGCCCCCTGCCTCAGCAACTGCAGTGCGAACCTCCTCCCACACCGCGTTACATCCAGCCGCAGTTGTGTGGCTGCTGAGCCTCCCAAAAAGGACATCATAATTTTCCAAAACCATAGCGAGGAGGTTGTGGTTCTCTGCATCTGTGAACCGTGTGGCCCTCCTCCTCTGTGTTTCCGGCATAGGGACCCTTTTTCTTTTGGCAGTGTGTCTGCTCTGTGCAGCTTGACCCTTTGCTGATGGCCCTGCTGCTGGCTCAGCCTCCATAGGGCCGGCAGGCCCTGCCTCCACAGGAGCAGGTGGACACACCTCCCCCACCCCCTCGCCCTCACCCTCCCTCTCTGTCACCCTCTCTCTCTCTCTCTCACTATCACTCTCCCTCTCCCTCTCCATCATCCTGTCCTCTCCTCTCCCCACACCCCACCTCACCTGACCTCACCTCACCCTTTCTCCCTCACCTACACACAACACAACACAGACGGAACAAATATGAACACACTACAAACAACAAAACACAATATACGGCACAGTAAACAGCACACTACAGACACAATAGAGTACAATACAATACAGTACAGTACAATACACTACAATGACACCTGCACACTACCTCCAGAAACAACACACCAGCTACACTACTCCCTGCTCACACACTACTCTCACCTACCTAGCACTCCTCAAACAACCCTCAACGTGGACCAGGTGTGCAGGGTGTTTTATAGGTTTTTTTACGTTAGTTACGTTGCGCATGCGCTGTTTGTGTGACGGCGCTGCTTGTGCACGGCGCGTAATTTCAATTGCGCATGGGCGGCCGTGCGTTGGTCAAGGTGCGTTTGTCTGAGTGCGTTGCGCATGTGCAAGTGTTTGCACATGTGCGTTTCAATCTCTAAATTTAGATGCACATGCAACGCATACACCCATGTGTAACAAAATGCACATGCGTGATGCACACACACATGGCCAAACATTTGCACATGCACAGACAGTTTCACATGCGCGGCGCGCACAGACAAACGCCCATGCGTAACGAGTTGCACATCCGCAACGCGCACACACAGACGCACATGCGCAAACTTATGCACATGCGCGTCGCTATCAAGCTGCGCCCTCGCACTGCGCATGCGCAAATTACGCAAATCCAAACACCAGTATAAACCTGCCTGCAGAATTAAACCACATTGAGGGTTTTTGCGTAGGCGAGGTGTGTGTTGGTTGTGAGATACGGAGAGAGCAAGGCAGGTGTTGTGGATCAGATTGAGTTTGTTGTTTGTAGTGTGTTGCATTGTATTGTGTGTCTATTGTGTTGTGTTAATTGTAAGGTGTACACTGTCTAGGGAGGTGTGTGTGTGTGTGTGTGTGTGTGTGTGTGTGTGTGTGTGTATTTGTTTAGCCACACTAGAGGGGTATATGGCAGGGATTTATGTAGCTGCATGTGCCCGAAGATGTGGGCGGATGCTGCGGTTGCAGGACAGGGGAGATGGTGTCCATGGGGCTGAGGCACAGGGCATGGGTGTAGTCCCGCAGCAACTCAGACCTGCAGCTGTAGGGGCAGTCCGGCCAGGTGGTGTGCTTGGAGGACGCAGAAGGCGTGCTGAGGTGCAGGCTCGGCAGCCTCGCCTCTACAGGCCCAGGACCCAGCTCCAGGGCATGCGTGAGGACCAGGTCATCTCCCTGTACCGACTGAGCACAAGGGCTATTAGGGAGCTCTATGAGGATCTGAGACCTGACCTCGAGCCCCTGAGTGCTCGGTCCCATGCCATACCGGGTTTTGTCAAGCTCCTTGCTGCCTTACATTTCTTTGCCTCTGGCTGTTTCCAGTCATCTGTGGCCGCAGTGGGTGGCATGAGCCGCCCCACCTTCTCATGCTGTCTCCACCAAGTACTGCGTGCCATGGTCAGCCAGGTGGGGAATTACATACGCCTTCCTCACAATAGGCAACAGTGGGGGACCCTGAACCAGGCCTTTGAGGCGATAGCCGGGATACCACACGTGATGGGAGCTATTGATTGCACACATGTTGCCCTGGTCCCGCCTAGAGACAGGGAGGTGGTGTTCCGCAACCGCAAACACTACCATTCCCTGAATGTTCAGGTTGTATGTGATGCTAATCTGCATATTCTGAATGTGGTCCCTAGGTTTGCAGGGTCCACCCATGACTCCTATATCCTGCATCACTCAGCACTATTCAGAGAATTTGAGGAGGGGCAGTATGGGAACTGTATATTGCTGGGTGAGTATTTCCTGATTACTTATTTATGAATGCATCTATTTATGTGTTTTAGTAACATCTCTTATATAGTGCACTATTTGCTCTCTGTGCCTTTGTAAACTTACCTTACGGTAAAACAAAAAAGGTGACATTTTAGAGTTTACATTGCTACCAGAGTGTAAACGTTGAGTAACAGGGGACATGATTCGAAATGTGACATCAATATTGTAACATTATCTGATCAAACCCTGCTGATGGTGATCAAATAACTTTGCATGTGTGCAAATGTGTGTCCTGGTGTTGGATTACTAATAGTGTGTGTGTGTGTGTGTGTGTGTGTGTGTGTGTTGTCCCCTGCAGCCCCCCCTGGTGGCGGCGTAGTTTTCCACGGAAGGGCTGGGGAGCGCACAAGACTAGGGAGATTGGGGTTGGCCAGGTGCGAGGGTCAAAGGTAGCAGTCCTTTGTGCCGACCTCGTCACCAACTTCCCAAAAGAATAACTTCACACCAAAGTGGAGGGAAAAAGAAAAAGGCTTTATTTCCCCTTTGCACAAAAATGGTTTGGAAAGTAACAGAATTGTACCAGTCCTTACATCAGGTTTAAAGCACACAAACGGTCAAAGTAATAACTGTTAACTTCACAGTAACTTAAAGTAGGACAAATACTGCATTCACTTTATGCATTCATGGAACTCCAAATAGACTACAGCTTCACTGCTGTACAATATGTACATTCCATTGGTTCCTCAGCCTCTTCACCCGCAGATTCCACTTGCATCCATTCTATATCAGATGGCTCTGAGTCTGAGGCTTCTGCATGGCTGAGCTCTGGCTTTTTAAAAGCGTGCTGTACAGTTTCCCAGTGTCTGGTGGTTAGGTTAGGGCGTCGGTTTCTGGCTACTGGGTAAAACAATGGCTCTTCATCCGCTATAGTTTTAAAAGCTCTCTCATCACAACGTTTAATACTGGCAGTTCTCTTCTTAGGGAAATTATCTGTTAGTTTTTGCTTATAAATGTCATTGTCATGCAGATAAACTTCTTTCCCCTGCCTTTCTTCTATGCTAGGCTTAAGCAAACAATTACAAGAAATGGAAGCTTTACCTTTGAGCTTTCTTCTGTCTTTCTCAGGGAAGGCTTGAGGCCTAGTCTGGTTGTCCTCCAACTCAGGATGGCCCAAGTACTCCCACGATATCTCTCTTGCCTTAGTGTGTGGAGGAACCCCTCTGAGCCAAGGCTGCAGCGGTTGCCATCTGCCCTTGCTTTCACTCCTGAGGCTGTTGTCTGGTGGCCTCGCCCTTTCAGCTTCTCTCTGCTCACCAGGCCTCTGTGTTCTCCACTTTTCTTTCAGGTTACATCTATGGATATCTCTCTGGATACCTTTCTCTCCTTGGATATCTTTTCCTGCTGGATATCTTTCTCCTGGATATCTTTTCACTGGATATCTTTCCTCCACGCCATTCCTCGGATGTCTTTCTCCCAGGATGTGTCCTAGCACTTCTCCCTGGACATGACTCTCTCCCAGGCTGGATGTTGGAACATCTCTCTCAACCTGGCTTGGTACTTCTCTTAGCACTTCTCTTTTGGCTTGTCTCTGGAGTTGTCTCTGGAGTTGTCCCTTGACTGGTCTTTGGACTGCTCTGCTTGATTCAGACCTGCCTCTGCTTAAATCGGAACTGACTGGGCCTAAGTCCTGCCCATAGAGGCGTGGTTCTTCTGACTCTATGCTGACTCTCCTGCTCCCTCTATGTGGACCTTCAGGATATTGCAGCTTAAACCTGTTTTTTTCTGAATTTAAAACTTTTCTTCCTTCTGCAAGAGGGTCCGCTGCATCACACATCCCCCTTCTTAAAATATTACGGGCTGGGGAAAACTCTTCTCCGCAGCACGTAATACGGGACATGGTATCAGCGTTACAATGCAGCTTCCCAGCTCGATGCTCCACACGGAAGTCATAGGGCTGCAAAGCCATATACCACCGGGTTAATCTGGCATTTTCGTTCCTCATGGTATGCAGCCATTTCAGGGGAGCATGATCCGTAATGAGGACAAATTTCCTCCCGGTGAGATAGAATTTCAATGCCTCGATGGCCCATTTAATAGCGAGACATTCGCGTTCAATTGTGGCATACTTCCTTTCCGCTAGCGAGAGTTTCCTGCTAAGAAACAGAATAGGATGTTCTGCTCCTTCTTGTATCTGGGACAGGACGGCCCCCAGACCTGTCTCTGAGGCATCCGTTTGTAACAGGAAAGTTTGCTGAAAATCTACCCCGCGCAATACGGGGGCCTGGCACAACTTCCCTTTTAATTTTTGGAAAGCTGTCTCTGCTTCGGGAGTCCACTGTACTATGTTTGGGGCATTTTTTCTTAGCATCTCTGTGAAGACGTTGCTTTCTTCCGCAAAGTGCGGTATAAAACGGCGATAATATCCGATGAGGCCAAGGAAGCTTCTCAACTGCTTCTTATTCTGTGGAATTGGAAATTTTCTGACACTATCTACTTTATCCAATAATGGCCGCACGGTTCCCCGGCCTACCAGATGACCCAGGTACTTGACTTCTTCAGCCACAAAAGTACACTTCTTAGGGTTAAGCGTGAGGCCCGCTCTCCTCATAGCTTCTAATATGATGCCTATTTGATGGAGATGTTCCGTCCACATGGCGCTGTGGATCACCACATCATCCATATAGGCAGTAGCAAAATCTTGGTACGGTCGAAGAATAACATCCATTAAACGTTGGCATGTAGCGGCTGCCCCATGCAAGCCAAAGGGCATTCTCCGAAACTGGTAGAGCCCCAACGGTGTACTGAAGGCAGTTTTCGGCTTGGCATCCCGCATCAAAGGGACCTGCCAATACCCTTTGGTCATGTCTAACGTCGTCAGGAACTTTGCTTGCCCGAGCCGGTCTAATAATTCCTCGATCCGCGGCATCGGGTAAGCGTCGAAGGTGGATATCGCATTGACTTGATGAAAGTCTATGCAGAAACGCATAGACCCGTCTGGTTTAGGCACCAGCACCACCGGGCTGCACCAGGGACTATGTGACTCCTCTATTATATTCATTTGCAGCATTTCTCGCACCTGGTTGATGACCTCTTGCTTTTTCGCCTCCGCAGTCGATATGGACACTGTCGGATAATTTTACCTGGAGGAGTATGAATTTCATGAGCCACCAACGAGGTTTCTCCAGGCATTGGAGTTAAGACGTCCTTATACCTGTTCAACAATTGAGCCAAATCCTCCTTTTGTCTCACTGAGAGTTCCTCTCCCAGCTTCGGGGTAGAGCCTTCTTTGCAATCTTCCACACGAGGACCCAGGTCTTCCTCGGGTGGATCACTCCCTATGGCCATTAAACTTTCCATTTCCGCTCTCCCCGTTGAGCCGAAACCTCCCGTTCCTCGGCTTGTAGGCTTTAGCATAGCTACTTCTTCTAGATCAGGGAATCCGACCCGCTCACAAATTAGCTGTGCCACTCTGTCCCCGGCTTGGACTTTGTAATCTTCCTCTGAGAAGTTACATAAGAGGACTTTTAAGATGCCCCTGTAATCAGGGTCCACGACTCCTGCAGCCACGTCAAGGTTGTACTTGGCGGCCATTCCGGATCTTGGGGCTATTCTTCCGTAACATCCCGGGGGCAGCTCGATTTGTAGGTCTGTGGTAACTAATGTTCTTCCCTGCTTTGGGATGACGATATCCACGGCGCTATGGAGGTCATAGTCTGCGGCTTGTGCTGACGCTCTTTGAGGAGTCCGCGCTCTCGCGGATGTTTTGCAGTATCGCAGCACAAACCTTTTGAGTGGCTGTGACCGATCCTTCATGACAGCCTTCGGGGGTTTCTCCCAAAGTGGGCTAGGGACCATAGTATCCGTAGCGGCAGCAAGGCCGCTCCGCTGTACTCTGGGCTTTTCAGTAAGGCTAGGTTGCATGCAAGTGGAATCTGGCTTTATCTGAGGCGACAAACCTTCCTTCAAAGTTTTTCTAAATTGTGGCCAATCACGGCCCAGGACCAATTCCTGTGGTAACTTTGGCACTACTGCGATCGGCATTTCTTTTACAATGCCCATACCTTTTACCCACAATTTATAAACTGGATAGCGTGTGGCTGCTCCATGCACTCACTTTATCTTTACATAGCTCTGTGGAGATTCTGGAACCGAGAGGCCATGAGCCTGGATCGTTGACCATAATTTCTTAGAAACCATGGTATGGTCAGCTCCAGAATCTAATAATGCTTGCACACTTATACCTTGTACCTTTACATCAATCAGAAAACCATTACGTATTAGTCTTGGTGATTCTCCCACCAAGGCAGTTCGTGAATGACACTCATACTGTAAATGTCCCCTTTTTCCACAAGTGAAACATTTCCTTGAACTCTCTTTTACTAGAGGCTTATCACTTTTCCACCTGCCAACTGGAGGACGTGAGGGACTCTCCCTTTTTTGTGCCTCTAACCCCATGGCTATTTTCGGGCCTGCCCTAGGCTGGGTCACTTTTTCGGCCTCTAAATACCTCTCTGTGAGTGCTATTGCCTCTGTGGTAGTGCAACAGTTCTGTAGCATTAAGAAATTTTGCAACAACAACGCTTTCCTGCCCGCCACCATCCGTGATTGATGTTTGCAATGGGCAAGGGTGTTTACATGCATGTGTGGCCTCCCTGTATCATCTTGGTATGCGGTTGTTGTTTGTGCTTATGACTGACTAGGTTTGTGAGCCACAGCATGTGGACCTATGGCTTCTGTGTGGTTCACTGTAAGATGTTTGCCCATCATTTCCATAATTACATGCTGATTATTGTGTTTGTTTAATGTACAGACATGACACTATGCATGCATGTACACACCTTGCATTGCAATCCTGCACGGTCCGATTTATCCCCTGCATTATGGACACTCTCATTGCCGCATTATATTTGGTGTGTGTCACTGTGGGTGTCCATTGTCCTCCTTCAATTCTGCATCCCATGTAACGTGCTATATGTGTTGAGAAAATGTCTAACCAACAAACACTGCAAGGGGACATCATGCATGGTGTAATCTCTGCAACTTGTTTGCTTTCTATTCTCTCTGTGTTCATGTGCCTCTGCTACCTGTTAGCATATGCTCCTTGTGGTTTGGATGTTTTTTTGGATTGACATTGTAGCATTCCTGATATTACACTCTGGCATTATGTGTGTGTTATAACATTGCTTTCTGAAAGTGTTTTTCACATTACAACATTGTCACAACATATCTTATTTTAATGTGTGTGCCTCGTGTGTTGCCTGATGGCTATGTTTGGGGGAACAGGTGATGTGGTTTGGGTCTCTAACATTCAATGCCTGCGGTCTACATGCACTCATATGTGTGTCACACATTTGAGCCATGCAGCAGCAGGTGGGGGGTGGGGGCCTACTGCCCAGTGCACAACATGCACCTGATGATGCACATTATATCTCATGCCCTTCATTTGTGCTCAAGGCAGTGACCTTTCTGTAGCATGTTGGTTTGTGCCCTGATAAATGTGTTCCCATCTTTCACGAGGGATGCACTCACCTTGATATTATGATTGCACTGTCTACAGTATCTGTGAGGGTTAACCACAATAAATATATATATTTGACAGACACTTGTCTCTTTTGCTGCTTCATCATGTTGTCACACATGGAATGCTATGTGTGCCTTTGAATCATTCCTGAATCCTTGTAAACCTGACACTCCAGGGTTTTTTTGTCAATGTCACTGGGGTGTCTTGGCCAAGGCCACATTGAGTGCTAGTGTGAATTGAGCCCCGGTTGCTTGGTGTCCAAAACAGTTTTCTGACCACTAAGCTACTCCACCACTCTTTGAGCAAATGTACACTTGTGTGTAATGATTTGCTGGTCATCTCCATGGCCCACCTGTGCTCACATCCTTGTACGATGGCAACTGTGTATGTGTCAGCCATTTGGCACATCACTGGGTATTACAGGTTCTCATGCAGACCCACCCTTTGGACTATTAGTTCTGCCTTGTGCTCAGTGTGCTGGTTGTGGAAGTGGTTGGAGACATGTGCTTTACCTCATTAGTTTTAAGGTTGGATCCCCATATGTGTTGTTTGTAATGTTTTTCTGTTGTGGTAACTTAACCATTAGTTATCAGCAGATTCATCACCTCTACACACACCCTTGCCTCTCTTCAGTGTAGAGCAAGGTGTGCACTCTGTGTTGCCTAGCCATCAGATATTATCTGTTACATAGGTCTCTTTCTTCATGCTGTTTACAGGGCAGTGCACCTGTGGGTTTGATAGTGCTGCGTTTCAGCTGGTGTGTGGTACACCTGTTTTCATGTTGAGTTTCCTCCTGTCCTGTCCCAGATTGCTAACCAACTCCACCGAGCATCCTCTGCTGCCCTTGGGGTTTATTTTCATACCTCTTTTGCATGCTGTATCCACTGCATAACATTTCATTGTGTGTGTGTGTGTGCATGTGTCCCTGGTACCAAATACAGCCTGGGATCTGATCTGTACACAGCAGATCTGCATGTGCATTTCTTCATGATGACTGCTGTGGGTTTGCCTGTCCTTACAACCAGCATGCGTCTGGTGTGATGGCCTGCCCTATTTTTGGAATGCAGCCTTTGCTAATGAGCACACGTTGGTGGTGTGGCCTACTGGTTAGTGCATTCGCATTTGTGTTAGTTGTCGTAGGTGTGATTCCTCTCTGTTCTCTTGGATGTGTATGCTTGTCCTGCAGAGGTGGTTTCCATTTGTATGACGGTCATATGTGGCCAGATTTAAGCTGTGAGCACATTGTAGCCTAATCTGAGTTGTGACCACACTTCTGTCCATCTTCTGTCTGCCAGCTGTTGTGCCATCCTACCCTGATGTGCATGCTGCTACACCACGTCCTGCACTCCTACACATTCCTGCATTTCATCTCTCCATGGTTGCCTCTCTTGTGTGTGCTCTGCATAGCACTCCAACTCCACTGTCATCCTGATATTTCACCTATCCTGCCATTTCAGACTCCTCTGCTGCACACATCTTCCCATCCTCTGTCACACACTGTCATTATAGCATGGTACATTACCATCACTCTGAGCATAGCTACAGCTAACCCCAATATGTTTGTCCATTTCTGTAGCTGCCACATGGCCTGGGGCTGATTTGTATAGTCCAGCAGCTGTAATGTACATCCTTCTACTTATGCATTGTCTTTCCTTTCAGCTCTGTGCAGTGTTTGGCTTACATGTGTGTTTGGCACATACCTCTGTTGCCCTTCAGATTATGGGATTTTACTGCTCTTGCCAAACAATTTTGAATTGACCTGCACATCCTTACGCCATCTTATGTCACACCTTCGATTCAGCCAGCTTATGGCCTACCTACTATGGGGCCCTGGGAGTTGCCAACCTTTCAACATGGCCTCTGGGGAACATTATAAGTCGCCTTTGCTGACATGGTTGTTTATGATTTGCATTCTGGTGCACCCTAAAAGGTGCATTCATTTAGGACACTAGGGTGGGGTTGATTTTAGATGGCAGCACAGATTGGTGTACAGTTGCATGCAGAAAGCAGACATATCTATGCCTGCCTTATTCACTGCTGGTTTTAACCCATGACCCCTGCACCGTCAGTCAACGTCTTGACCATTGTGCTACACTGCTGTTCCTTTGTGCATGTCTGCACACCTAGGTAACATTTCCATACATTACTATGGCCATTGCTGCCAGCAGAAACAGTGCTCGGACCTTGCCCTGCCTCATACGGCACCCTATAAAGCGCCCTATCAGCAACATTGTAGGGTGCCTTGGTGGACAGTGCACTTTAAAAGGTTACCTCTAGAGGGGGAGGCTAGATGTGGGTCTATATGGGAGAGGAGGGATGGGCTCGGGCGAAGAGCACACCTTGAGCCTGCCCATTGCTGGACGTGGATGTAGCTGGGGTTGTAGTTGGGGGGGAACAGGGGGGGCACTAGTTTAGGCTCTTTGCGGAAGGTGGGTGAGGGCTGTCACCCCTGCTTTAGGGTCAACCTGACCACAGAGGGTTTGGGTGTGAGTAATGATTTTGCGGATATTCTTGGGTATTTCTGTGGGCTTTGGGGGGGCCTTTCTGACTTTCCTATGGTTTTGTTGCTGGAATGTACTTGCCGGGGTGGGCTTTCCGGTAAAATTGTTGTTTGATTTGATCTGGTTTAATGTTTTTACAGTATAATTGTGCAATGTTTCAAGGTTGTTTTGGCATTGCTGTTGTAATTTCAATAAACAAATTTGAACATAAAAGGTTACCTCTAGGGTACCTTATGCAGCACCTTATATTACAGTGCTTTGAGAGTGCATTTGCTATCAGTACTAATTACAATAAAAGTGTAAAATTGCCTCCTAGAGTTATTTTGCTCAAAACAGGCAATGACTCGCCCAGCCTTATTCATGGGGCACAGCGGGGGACTGAACCCCTGATCCCTGCAACATTTGTCAGTGTCTTAAACATAGTGCTGTGGTTCTGTTCCTGTGCATGCACATCAGCGAGCCAACTTATGACTCACAACATTAACAGCGCACTGCCTTGTGCCGTCCACACCTGAAAACACAACGCCTTATGCCGCACAAACAGAAGACACATCAACACACAGCCTTATGCACAAAATGTACAGCGCAACGCCTTATGAGGCCACAACTTAACAACGCACCACCTTATGATGCAAAGGATTAAAGGTGCACCGCCTTAGGCCTTACAAAATGATTATGCTTCCTATGGCACTTTTAGAAAAACATCACTACCTCAGGCAGGATTATTTTGGTGTACAGTTGGGATTGAACCCCTGATCCCTGTACCATTGGCCAATGTCTTCACCATTGGGCTGTGTTTTGGTTCCTGTGCTTGCACATCAGTGAAACGCCATATGCCACACAATATTAAATTGCCCCAAAACCATTAGTGCACTGCCTTATGACGCCCATTATTAATATGCCTCCACAAACATTAAGGCACCACCTTATCCTGCCATATCCATCCTTATCCATTATATCAATACCTCAGCCAGCCATGTTTAATGGACTCTGTGGGGATCAAACCCCTGATCCCTGCACTGTTGGTCAATAACCCCGGCGCCAATATCTATGGAATATTTCGCTGCTAGACCTGACCTCGGCGCTATTCGCCCATAGCATCCCTCCGGGACTTTAATTTGGATGCCCGTATCTATCAGCGCTTTTCCTCCTCTTTCTACAACAGCATTCTCTGCACTAAAGAGGTCATATCCCGCACGCCACTTATAACGCCCAGTATTATTCTGCCTCCATAGACATCAGCGCGCCACCTTAGGCTGCCCAGCATTACTATGCCGCCAAAAACATCAGCGCACCGCCTTAGCCCGCACAGTATTAATATGCCGCCAAAAACTACAGCGCGCTGCCTTAGGCCGCACAGTATTCATATGCCGCAAAAACAACATCAGCGCCCTGCCTTAGGCCGCACAGTATTCATATGCCGCCAAAAACATCAGCGCTCCACACAGTATTTCTGCGACTCATAAATCACTGACTCAGCCAGCCGTCTTCATTGGGCACTGTAGGGAATTGAGCCCCCTGATCCCTGCACTGTTGGTCAGTGTCTTTACCATTGTGCTGTGGCTCTGCTGTTCTTCCTACATATCAGCACGCCACTTATACCGCCCAGTATTATACTGCCTCCATAGACATCAGCGCGCCACCTTAGGCCGCCCAGCATTACTATGCCGCCAAAACCATCCGCGCACCGCCTTAGCCTGCACAATATTAATATGCCGCAAAAAGAACATCAGTGCCCTGCCTTAGGCCGCACAGTATTCATATGCCGCCAAAAGCAACAGCACTCCACACAGTATTTCTGCCACTCATAAATCACCAACTCAGGCAGCTGTCTTCATTGGGCACTGTGGAGAATCAAACCCCTGATCCCTGCACTGTTGGTCAGTGTCTTAACCATTGTGCTGTGGCTCTGCTCTTCTACTTGCCCATCAACGTAACACATATGCCTCCCGTGCAGCCATCTGATGCGCTAAGGTGCGAGGCATACAGGTGCGCCACGCACCTTAGCGCATATTAAAATTCCGCCTTTTCTTTTTCACGACGGAACGCCCACTCCTTATATGGCATCCGCACTCTAACGCGGCCTGCACTTTAACGGGGTTTTAGTAAACATGCCCCTATGTTTCTTAAATACTTTTCTAGTAATCTGTTCTGCCCAGGTATTGTCATTTATTTTTTTGTTTTTTTTTAATGCTTTTTTTATCTGAGTGGCATAGACTGAAGAGTTTTGAAGTAAGTCTTTCTTTTATGCATTTAATGCCTTTTTGAGGGGAAAGGGGAAGGTTTATTATAAAAATTTTCTTGTAGATGTATTTCTATTTTCTATTTATGGCCTGTCTTCTAAAATAAAAACAAATATTGCCTAGGGTCAGGTTTGTCTGTTCCTCTGTACATCTGTGACACTGACATCACACAGAGGGAGTAGGAGTGGACCCAATGAGACTGTAAGAGTTGGAGCAGTGTGGCCTATGAACTGAAGAGAAAGGAAGTTGGCAGGGCGTTTGCAGGAACCTGCCTGGTAAGCATCTCTAGGCCCTGACAGACAAAAACCTGGAGGACAGTGATCACTATCCTCATGCAGCCCTTTTTTTTGCTGCTGACACCTTCCCCCAAGACTTTCTTCCTGCCTCTGGCTGCACTATCTGTTGTGTGGGTGGCAGCATCTAAGTAGAAGGAGGATAGTCAGACAGAGCACGAGGAAAAAGAGAAGGGAGTGCAGATCAGAATGAATGAGGGGATGTAGACTATGTGGAAAAGAGCACGGGAGGGAGAGGAAGAGTGGGGTCAGGAGTGGGATACAGGTGAGAATGTGCAGTGAGAGGAGATACTGTTGGGTGGATTGGAGAGGGTGCAAGAGTTTTAGACATCCTTTAATGCCCTTTCATATGCACTCCTCTGACCCCTTCTGATAAGACACATGCCCTAACACACACAGTCCCACTTCTGCTCATGCATACTCATACCCACACCCTCTTAGCCCTCCACGCAAACTTCCCCGTACAGACCTGTCAAACACCCCCATGCCCATAACCCATAAATCACTCTCACCCCATATGCACAGCCCCCTCTCCATACACAGAGGCAGGCACCCACCCAGAAGTAATTGCAAAACCCACACATGCAAGCCAGGAATTATAAAGCATGCTCTTTATCATTTTAATACAATCTTAGCCTTATTTTGTTGTTTTGTTTGTTCATCTGAATCTTCTTGTCAGGGTTACGCTTCCTCATTCTTGTACAAATATTTGTAGCTTGTCACAAGGTAGACCTAGGACAGCCCGAGAAAATGGAGATCAGCACGAATGATCAGAGGAAAAATGACAGGGTAAACAAAATAATGTCAGATGGTTGCTACAGACAACCCAGACACACGTGCACAAGGGCCAGGAAGACACACCCAGGTAGCGAAGAAAGGGAATTTGCTTTGCCTGATAGGGATCAGCTGGGTAGGGGTGGAGCCCAAAAGACACGAGGATAAAATATGCTCCCAAACAGATAGAAAGGGAGAGGTGTTGAAGCAACAAGGGTCACAACTAGAGAGACGGCGGCGAACACAGCTGAAGCCGTGGAGAGAATGGATTTGGAACGAGAGAGAGAGAGAGAGTGAGAATGAGCTATTGGAACAGCAAGGGAGCCAACGTAAAGGTCTGAAAGAATCTAGAGACCTGTATGAAACATTGGAAAGTCAGCAGCCTGATAGCGTGTATAGGCAGGGAAGACACGAGAAACGTGGGAAGACTGCCATAGCAGGTACCAATGCAAGGAATGAAAGTAGAGGCTATTTGTTACCTAAGTGGGTAAAACCCCAGAGTAATAGAAATAGCCACACAAAGACAAACTGTAGAGAAGCTGAGAATAACTTTTCCCCTTGTCACAGAAATCCTAGGAGAAGAGAGGTTTCCTTACCCGAAGAAGCTGAAGATTTTCCTAGTAATTGTGAGCTCCCAGCTTTTGGTAAAGTTCCGTCTAAACCTTTGCAATCTAGGTCAGCTGAGTTACGAGAGCTAGACCTGAGCAGGCTTAGAGCCTACCATAATTACCCTACTAACAGAGCAAGTAAGGATTTGAGTTATCTACTGGGATACCAGCAGGGGCAGAGCTCTGGCAAGCTCAACTCAAAGCCATATGGTATTTCCCAGAAAGACATTAGTTCAGAGGGAGAAAGAAACTTCCTGTGTGACGGAGCAAGCCAGCCGTACTCTTATCCAACAGCTGATACTAAGAATATAAATGCATGTGAGCTTGAATTAATGGAATGTGAGAATTCAGAGATATCTATAGTTCCTGAACCGATGGATTGTTCTTTAACTATGATTGAACTGGAGTTCTCTCTAAGATAAATGCTTGATTGTGACCAGAGTTCCAGTGCTGTAACCTGTGTGCTAATTACATTTACTCTCCAACAAACAGCAGACGTGAGCTGTGCTATCAGCAACAAAAGGAGAAGCCTGTATGTGACAGTAAGGCTGTTTATTCTTTTCTTTTGTTTGATGTTTTGAAGCTGAAGTAAGCTATTTGTGTTATCCATTTGACTTTTGTTATATGCCAAAGTTGGCTCTTATTTGTGTTGCCAAAAAGGAAAGAAACCTCGGGGACGGGGAATAAAGCCCTAAACTTGGAATGAAACTTGTTATGTGATTTATACAAAAGAAGGCACAACTATCACCCTCAGAGAGCCAGGCAATACCGGTTCCTACCGATAGGGCTACGGGGGTGTGACATAAATGGCGTAGAACTGAGGATAATTTTTTCCAGTGGCATAACACTGATTTTCCTGGAAAAGTAAAAAGGACAGTGCTGAAAAGCAAGAAAAGTTTGGATCCAAGGCACTATCTGAAGAGGATTCGGCTGGCAGAGCGGCCAGTGGCTGGAAAAGACCTTTTCTCACATGCTGAAGTCTGCCAGGAGACTAAGGTATTAGTAGTCTGGGTGGATGGGTACGGGATACCAGTGAGAAAAGAGGGCGCTATAGCAGGGATAAGAAAAAACCCTTTGTAGGAAGTACCGCACTTGGTGGGTCTTTCTTTTCTTATCTTTTTCAGGTGCAGAGAAAAAAAAAAAAAAAAGGGAAGATGCATCCACAGGATATGCTAGCCTGGATGAATGAGCAGCAGGAGAAGCAAGCAAGGTTGCTACAACATCTACAAGAGCAATACATGACGGCTATGCAAGAACAGCAACGACCATTGCTGGAGGCAATGACTGCGCTACTGAAAAAATCTCAAGAAGAAGGAGCAGCAGTACCGCAAGTAGAAATGAACACGGGTCTTGCCTTAAGACATTTAAAACAGGAGGACAATCCTGATGACTTTATAGAGGCATTTGAACGCATAGCTGGAAACTTAAAATGGCCTGCAGAGCAGTGGGCGATGCGATTCGCCATGACCTTAAGTGGTGAAGCTCTGTCTGCTTTTAAGGCCATGCCAGCTAGCCTTGCAAATAATTATAATGAGATTAAGAAGGCGGTGAAAGATCGGCTTGGTCTTACACCAAGACATTATAAAAGGTTATTCAGCGGGGCACAGATGTTTGAGAATGAAACTCCAAAAGCCTTATGCCAGAGGCTTAAAAGTCTAGCATATAAGTGGTTAGATCCAGAAGCTAGAACCCTTGACTCTATTCTAGATTAAATTGTTTTAGAACAGTTTTTGCTAGCAATACCACCTGAGATGAAAACCTTCCTAACATTACAAAATTGTTCTAACACAGAGGAGGCAGCTAAAATGGCTGAAGTATTTAAGGAAGCCAAACATGCGAATACCTCTAACATGAGCCTCTTAAAAGTAGCAGGTGTGACAGGGATAGATGAATGCAAAAAGTATGCAAGAGTTAAAATGTATGAGTATGACCCTGGTAAGGATGAGATAGGTAGAAATACCCGGAAGTGTTATAAGTGTGGCAGACCTGTCACATTATGAAGGAATGTAGAGTTAAGACTGCCTTCATAACAGGGTCAGAGGAAATAATACCAGATGGGTTTGTACAAATGATCCAGATAGAGGGGATACAAGCCTTAGCTCTACTGGATTCGGGGGCCGATCAGAGTATGGTCTCTCAGGACTTTTGGGAAACCATAGAAAAGTGTCGGTCGTCCCCCTCGAATCCAGTAGAGGGCCAAGTTCGCATAAGATGCGTACATGGGGAAGCTTCTCACTACCCATTACACGAAGTAGCCATACAAGGTTTGGGATCCCTCCGTAAAATATTAATAGCGGTGGTACCAAAACTTCCGTATGCAGTTGTTTTGGGACGTGACTGGATCCCTTTCTGTCAAGAGATGGAGAAAGGCCTCCAAGAGATATTGATCCCTGCTCCCACACAACCCCCAGTAGTAGCAGAGGAAGTAAAGATAGAAGCCATAGCGGCTGCTATCCCCAGTCCCCTATTCGGGAAACCACCAAAAAGAGGATCTACGCCTCAGGAACTACCATTAACGGGGAAACAAAAATTTACCCTGCAGTTTTGCAAGAATACGCCCCAAGCAAAAGGTCCGAAAAGGGCTTCTGTAATGGCTGCGGGATATGACCTCTTTAGTGCAGAGAATGCTGTTGTAGAAAGAGGAGGAAAAGCGCTGATAGATACGGGCATCCAAATTAAAGTCCCGGAGGGATGCTATGGGCGAATAGCGCCGAGGTCAGGTCTAGCAGCGAAATATTCCATAGATATTGGCGCCGGGGTTATTGACCTCGATTATCGAGGTCCCGTGAAAGTCTTATTGTTCAATTTCGGGGATAAAGACTTCAAAGTACAAACGGGAGACCGGATTGCGCAGTTAATCTGTGAACGGGTAGGGTTCCCGGAGGTGGAAGAAGTATCGTCATTACCATCCACTGAGAGGGGAAAGAACGGGTTTGGTTCTACAGGGACGAGAGAGGTGAAAAGTTTAACAGCCCTTGGGGAGGAAAGGACCGAGGAGGATCTAGGGCCCCAGGTGGGGGATTGGGCAAAACAAACTTCCCCTAAGGTAGGTTCTGAGTTAAACCCTCAGCAACAAGAAGAGCTAATGCACCTATTAACAAAATTTTCGGATGTCCTAACCACTTTACCCGGGGAAACTCATCTCATGGCACATGAGATAATCACAACACCCGGACGAATCATACGACAACGTCCATATAGAATGCCCGAGATGAGAAAACAAGAAGTTATTACCCAAGTTAAGGAAATGCTGGCCATGGGCATCATAGAGGAGTCTCGGAGCCCGTGGTCCAGCCCCATAGTGTTGGTCCCAAAACCAAATGGAACCTTAAGATTCTGCATAGATTTCCGCCAGGTCAATGATATATCGCAGTTCGATGCATATCCTATGCCGCGCATAGACGACCTGCTAGACCGTTTAGGACAGGCGAAGTATCTAACTACGTTGGATCTCAGTAAAGGATACTGGCAAGTTCCTCTAACCAAGAATTCAAAACCCAAAACGGCTTTCTCCACGGCAATTGGGCTATACCAATTTAGGCGGATGCTGTTTGGACTACACGGGGCCGCGGCTACATGCCAACGTCTCGTAGACCAGGTTCTGAGACCCCACCATGAATACGCTCTCGCCTACATGGACGATATCGTAATATACAGCACAACCTGGTCACAACACCTTACGAGGGTGGAAGCAGTCCTTAGAGCGTTGAGGAGGGCAGGCCTTACACTAAACCCGGAGAAGTGTTTGTTTGCTACAAGGGAAGCAAAATATCTGGGTCACATGATAGGAAGGGGCCTGGTAAAACCACTAGCTAGCAAAGTGGAAAGTGTTCGAGAATTTCCCAGACCCGTAACAAAAAAACAAGTGCGAAGTTTCTTAGGTTTACTGGGTTATTATCGTCGCTTTGTACCCCGTTTTGCAGAGGAAAGCCTTCTCCTCACGAAAATGCTGAGGAAGAACGCGCCAAACCAGGTCCATTGGACCCCTGAAGCAGAAACAGCTTTTGAAACTCTTAAAGAGAAGTTGTGCAGCGCCCCCGTATTACGGGGTATAGATTTCAACTTACCGTTCATCGTCCAAACGGATGCATTGGACACGGGGTTGGGGGCGGTGATGTCCCAAGTATTCGAGGGGAGTGAACATCCAGTAGCTTACCTAAGTAGAAAACTCTCGCCGGCAGAGAAAAATTATGCCACGATAGAGCGCGAGTGTTTGGCTATAAAATGGGCCGTTGAGGCTCTACGCTTTTACCTTACGGGAAGAAAGTTTTTATTAATAACTGATCACGCTCCATTAAAATGGCTTCATTTGATGAGAAATAACAACGCCCGATTGACCCGTTGGCATTTAGCACTCCAAGCTTTTAATTTTGTGGTTCAGCATCGAGCGGGGAGAATGCACGGGAACGCGGATGCGCTCTCCCGGATTACATGCTGTGCGCCAGAAAGTGCGGCAGCAAGTAATATTTTAAGGGGGGGGAATGTGTCACAAGGTAGACCTAGGACAGCCCGAGAAAATGGAGATCAGCACGAATGATCAGAGGAAAAATGACAGGGTAAACAAAATAATGTCAGATGGTTGCTACAGACAACCCAGACACACGTGCACAAGGGCCAGGAAGATACACCCAGGTAGCGAAGAAAGGGAATTTGCTTTGCCTGATAGGGATCAGCTGGGTAGGGGTGGAGCCCAAAAGACACAAGGATAAAATATGCTCCCAAACAGATAGAAAGGGAGAGGTGTTGAAGCAACAAGGGTCACAAACAGAGAGACAGCGGCGAACACAGCTGAAGCCGTGGAGAGAATGGATTTGGAACGAGAGAGAGAGAGAGAGAGAGTGAGAATGAGCTATTGGAACAGCAAGGGAGCCAACGTAAAGGTCTGAAAGAATCCAGAGACCTGTATGAAACATTGGAAAGTCAGCAGCCTGATAGCGTGTATGGGCAGGGAAGACACGAGAAATGTGGGAAGACTGCCATAGCAGGTACCAGTGCAAGGAATGAAAGTAGAGGCTATTTGCTACCTAAGTGGGTAAAACCCCAGAGTAATAGAAATAGCCACACAAAGACAAGCTGTAGAGAAGCTGAGAATAACTTTTCCCCTTGTCACAGAAATCCTAGGAGAAGAGAGGTTTCCTTACCTGAAGAAGCTGAAGATTTTCCTAGTAATTGTGAGCTCCCAGCTTTTGGTAAAGTTCCGTCTAAACCTTTGCAATCTAGGTCAGCTGAGTTACGAGAGCTAGACCTGAGCAGGCTCAGAGCCTACCATAATTACCCTACTAACAGAGCAAGTAAGGATTTGAGTTATCTACTGGGATACCAGCAGGGGCAGAGCTCTGGCAAGCTCAACTCAAAGCCATATGGTATTTCCCAGAAAGGCATTAGTTCAGAGGGAGAAAGAAACTTCCTGTGTGACGGAGCAAGCCAGCCGTACTCTTATCCAACAGCTGATACTAAGAATATAAATGCATGTGAGCCTGAATTAATGGAATGTGAGAATTCAGAGATATCTATAGTTCCTGAACCGATGGATTGTTCTTTAACTATGATTGAACCGGAGTTCTCTCTAAGATAAATGCTTGATTGTGACCAGAGTTCCAGTGCTGTAACCTGTGTGCTAATTACATTTACTCTCCAACAAACAGCAGACGTGAGCTGTGCTATCAGCAACAAAAGGAGAAGCCTGTATGTGACAGTAAGGCTGTTTATTCTTTTCTTTTGTTTGATGTTTTGAAGCTGAAGTAAGCTATTTGTGTTATCCATTTGACTTTTGTTATATGCCAAAGTTGGCTCTTATTTGTGTTGCCAAAAAGGAAAGAAACCTCGGGGACGGGGAATAAAGCCCTAAACTTGGAATGAAACTTGTTATGTGATTTATATGAAAGAAGGCACAACTATCACCCTCAGAGAGCCAGGCAATACCGGTTCCTACCGATAGGGCTACGGGGGTGTGACAAGCTTCACAGAAAGTAAACTTTTTTTGTTATCAACTACTTTCTTAGGTCTTGATTCACCTAGTTTCCTGTAGAAGCTTTTCAATCAGCCTCTGCAAATAAAAATAATCATTCATCCTTTTTTTAAAAAAGAGTGTTTTGGAGGCCCTGAATATTGTCAGAAAACCAAACATCTGAACCAGCCCATTTGGTGAATCATACATTATTCCTGGAGATAAGCAGCATGTGATCTTGTTACTTTTGGATTATTGAGCAATAGACATAGAAGAATCACTCCACTAGTCCAAAGAAGATATAACACAAAGCAGAAGACAGACCAGGCCAAGACGTCCAAGTAGTAGGTAAATAAACTTTATTAGCGACCCCACAAAATGCTTTCAAATATGCTCCCCTGCATTTTTAGGCATGTTTGCTATGACGAAGCACCTGTTGTCGAGGGTTCAGATGGCAGGGAAATTGTCTGTCCATATACATGTTTGTTTGCTCATGCATAAGCATGTAAACATGTGCAACTAGGCATATATATGCAAGCCAATGCCATGGTTCAGATTTCTTCACTGTGATCAGCCCAAACTCTCTGCTCCGTGTGTCTGAATGGTGGAGACATGCAGTGCAGGGAGTCCAGATTGATCTTGCGGTTTGAAGTCTCGCAAGTCTTGAAACGGAGAGATTAGCCCAAATTGCCTGGTGTGGCTTCACCATTCAGAGAGCTGATCACAGTAGGGGAAGCTTAAACCAAGGCATTTTTGAGGTTCTGCAGCCAGGGGTAATTATGAGTGAGTGAAAGGGGGGGGGGGGGAGTTAGAGAGAGAGAGAGGGTGAAGCTGGGGGCGGGATTATGAAAGAGAGAGAGACAGTGGGTAAAATCCAGGGGAGTCATAAAACATAGAATCTGGGGGAAAGCTGGGGGTAATGAGAGAGCAGACTGGCTGAGGGATGTTTTGAGAGAGAGAGAGAGAGACTGGAGGAAGCGCTGGGGCGGGGGGCCATGAGAGAGAGAGAAAGAGAGACACACACATGCATGCAACCCTTGAGACACACACATGTAGCCCCTGACCCTCCCCCATCACACACACACACATGCCGTACCCTCCAACACTTGCTATGAGACACACACATGAACCCCTAAATGCATAATTCTGGAAATGAGGGAAGCATGTCATTGTGTCACACCACTTAGCAATTTTTTTTAATTTTCCTTATTTTTATCATGAGTTCTGCTCATAATATGCTAAAACAGTATTTTAAGATGTTTTGTACTTTGAGTCTTCCTCAGATTATTTAAGCATAATATGAGCCTGGATCTATGGGGTATGTTTACTAAACGGTGCTAATGTTCCTGGCGCTAGTTGCAGCGATAACGTGAGGAATGCCATATAAGGTGGTGGGTGTTCCGGCGTAAAGGACGGAATTGCGGGGTATCGTGCAATAGAGGGCGCCCTGGCCAACATCGCGCGATAGACGCACCGTGGCACGTCATCGCACGGTAACCCTAAATTCGCGTGCTGACCCATGAGCAAAGGATAAGAGAAGTAGCACGCTGGTTAATATAATGACTGCTGATACCACAGTCATGAGTTCAATTCCACAGTGGTGATATGTGAGTAGGCTGTCTGAGCCAAATTCTTTTCCCACCTGTAACAGTCAGACACATCCCAACAATCTGCAGTGTCCCACAAAAAAATGCTCACCGCTGTGCCCCAACCTAAAGCACCTTCTAGGGTGTACCATAAGGCACATCATTATGTGCCACGGGAACCAAGGCAGGTCAGAATGTGGCCCAGAGGGCGGCACGAACAGGTGATACCCTCCAAGGCATCATATAGGGCGCCCCAGAAGCTGTCCAAACCCAAGGTGTTGCAAAAGATGCCCCAAGGATGTTAAGGTGACCAAAGAAACGTTTGCCAAGGGCAGTAAGGTGCACCAACCTCACAAGCATGAAATGTATGGGTCAAACACAGATGTAACCCTAACACTGCAGAGAGCAGTAACGGAAGCCAATGAAGAAGGGATGTAAAGAGGTAGATGTGTGAGGTGATGGACCTGCCATATCTGCGAACAGCCCATGTGGTAGCTGGTAAAATGGAAAAATATATCAGGGGCAGCTGTATCAATGCACAGGGCAATGGTTCTGTAAGGTGCAACAAGGACAGTGTGAGGCAGAGGATGGGAATACGTGTCCAGCAGAGGAGCCAGAGGAGGCAGGAGAGGTGCAATGACAGGAGGACAGAGGAGTAGCAGTGCCATGCAGAGCACACACAGGAGAGGCAAGAGCCGCGATGCAGAAAAGTGTGCCAGTGCAGGATATGGTGTAGCAGCCTGCACAGTAGGGCTGGACGCCACAGAGCTTGCAGAAACAGATAGACCGACAGAAGGATGTTTGCCAACAGTGATGAGTGTATAATGTGCCAGCAGCACAGATCATCACAAATAGGACTGTAACAGAAATGCTACGTATGTGTGGACAAGAGGCATAAAAAAATCAGAACAGAGAGGAATCGAACCCATGACCAATAGCACAAATGGCAATGCAGAAACCGGTAGGCTACAACAGCAACGTGAGTGTCATAGCAAAGGCTGCATGCAAGAACACTGAAGGGCACCACACCAAAACACAGCTGGCTGCCAAGATAGGGCAACCCCAACAGTAACGAAGATGCAATGCACATGCAGAACCGGTGTATACAGCTCATATCACAGTCAGTAGTAGGGATGACAGCCACATATAAACACATGCACACACACACAATGAAATGTGATGCAGTGGACACAGCATGCAAAAGAGCAAAGAACCTAAACCCAATGGGTGGCAGGGGATGCTCTGTGGAGCAGGCCATAAAGGGGAACAGAACGGAAAAGGAGCATGTGAGACATGAACCTACAAACAGACATGGACCAGATCATGTTGACAACAGCAATGCCAATCCCCCAAACTGACATGGACATTACAAATAAAGAGCCAGATGTAATAGCTAAATGCAATGGATAGGCTGCATCAAGGGCATACTGTGGTGTAAAGTGAAGAGATATCGTCAGGCAGCTCCTGGTCAGGTTAGCACAAAACAAGGAACATGTGGGACCTGAACCTGCAACCGATGGCACGCAAACACATGACCGCAACCACTATCCCATACCACCACAGCAAGCACAACCCAAATGTGTCCCCTCAAAGGGAATGTCAGTATGGAAACCCTTAGCATCCTGTGATGTGTCAGATGACTGCCACATAGCCAGCTGCCACCGTACAAGGATGTGAGCACAGGTGAGCACATAACGAAAGACATGTGTCAGTGTGGTCAAGCAGCAGCAGAGAGTAATAGTGGTCAAACACATATGTTTAATTTGGTCAATCAGTAGACATGTTCTATATACCGCCTGTCATCATATCAAGGTGGTTGGCTTACAGTGAACAAACTGAAAACACATTGAGCATGCCAGCCACCCAAATGTCAACCCAAAGTCACTGGCACGTCTACAGATGATGGGCAGGAGAGAGAATGTGCCGTAGCTGTATGGTGTGTACTATGCAGTATCCCCTCACCCACCACATGTTGCTGCACGTCCCAGATGCCCCAGTCGCACGTAGACACTAGGCGGTGCATGATGAGGGACCAACACACATCAGTCAGGAATTGTCCCCAAGAACATATCCATCTGCCAATACTGGTGGCAAAAGCCTGAAAAAGCATAAGTAGCAACATGTAAGCAAGTGTACACACAGATATAGATATATATGTCACAGCTGCCCCAGGATGCATGATATAGCAATGAAAGCATCACCAATGTCACCCAAAACAAAGGCCAAATGCAAAATGAGGATAAGGCAACAGGTACAAGAGGCACATGATCCCAGAGAAGACCAAAAAAAGGACCTCACAGACATGCAGAGATATCACCCTGCAGCAGGTCCCCTGCAATGGGTGGTGTGGATAAATGAACCATACACATAGAGCACGGTACATGGAATGCAGAAATGAAGGACGAAAACGGACAATCACACTGCCACACTGCAAATGTCATGGGCGAAGGGGAGTAGCGTTACGTCAGGGGACAAAGAGGACTGTGCAGACATGCAATGCTATGTTTGTAAATCAATGTAAAACAGCACATCTGTACAGTAGCCAAACACAATGACCTGTACATGGAGTTTGAAGGAAAGGTTGAACATGGGCCAGTACCCCACACAGAAGCCACACTGCCACATGCTCTAGTGTACCAACATATTCAGTCACATGCACCGTGTATGTTGAACCATGACACAGTCATGCCCCAGATGCACTGTAACTCCCTTGGTGAGGGAAAACATCAATCCAAAATGTTGGCGGCCATTAAACTGGTGTGGTGGTAACAACTGGGTCATATCTAAGTGCAGGGTAGGCCGACATATACAAGAGAACGTATATAATGTTGCCCCTGTGCCACACGCATGGCTGTATGCTCCCGTGACCTCAACAGATAAGGATATCTTGCGGTGCATGTTACACACATGGTCAACACACACTAACACAATGTCAGATGGATGTAGAACATACAGCAACTATTTCAGTCCATGATGCACACGTAGGGACCAGTACACAGTGTCCACAGTGTAAAGGGCGTCTGCAACCCAACATGTCCTGTTAAAACTGTCCGTGAATCATTGGGCATGCATATGGAGTGTGAAAGAAAGGTCAAACATTGGCCAGTACCCCACACAGAAGCCACACTTCCACATGCTCTGGTGTACCAACATATTCAGTCACATGCACATGCACTGTGTACGGTGAACCATGACACAGTAATGACCTACATGCACTGTAACTACCTTGGTGAGGGCAAACATCAATCCTAAATGTTGGTGGATATTAAACCGGTGCAGTGGTAACAACTGTGTCATGTCCAAGTGCAGGGTAGGCCAACATATACAAGAGTACATATACAATGTTGCCTCTGTGCCACACACATGGCTGTATGCCTCCGTGACCTCAACAGATTAGAATATCTTGCGGTGCATGTTACACACATGGCCAACACACACTACCAAAATTTCAGATGGATAGAGAACATACAGCGACTATTCCAGTCCGTGATGCACACATATGGACCAGTACACAGTGTCCACATTGCAAAGGGTGTCTGCAACCCCACATGTCCTGTTAATACTGTCCATGAATCACTGGGCATGCACAGTCAAGTGTGATATCCCAATGTGCCACAGTATCTGAACGGTCATGTGTGTCTCTCACAATCAACAGGAAACCCAGCCAGACCACGGTAGCAACAGTGTGGTGGACAGGCCTGTCATAAGTAAAGTAGCAGTCCAACAGTAATGTTTATCATAGGCATGTGTCCCACTTGCACAGTTCAAACATCCGATGGCATCATTTCCCAGCGATACTTAAATGGTATTGGTGTGTCCTCCAACAGGTGGGTGATGTCACCTGCAGATGCACGTAAGTAGATGTGCTGCGTGTGACCGCTGCCCTGTATCAGAATAAGGACAAACACTGTCATGGTATGCTGGATGCAACAGCAAGGCACATTGTAGGGAGTCAAACATCAGTACCGACGTCATTAAATGGCACACAGGCAAACATAAAATGATCATAACACAGAACACTGTGCATGTTGTGGACATCTGGAAATGCAACCACAGATGAGTGTGTCCCATGGATATAGTCATGTCCATGCCCAAGTAACACAGGCGTATCACAGCTGCACCCCATGTCCATCAGCGCTGGTGCACAGACACCCAACAGGAAAGGTGCATGAAGCAAACAGCAAAACAGAAATATATAAAGGCTGATGTAACACCCAAATGATCCAAGGTGCTACCTACTGTGTGTCTGCAGCAAATGTCTGCTTGGGTCCTCACAGGCAGGCAAAGTCCACAACATGTCTCAATAAAGGTAGAAGATGTCATCAACATGTGTCGAATGACCATGTCCCCATGTCCACCCACTGTTGCTGCATTTCCAAATTATGGTGATATCTGAGATACATAAATGCTGTTGTGCAGTGGTCTGTCAATACACATAAGATAGGTCAACCTACAACACACAGCACACGCGCACACTGTGCACAAGGTTAACACCAGTAAGGTAGAGATAGCACACTCACCACTGCTCCACAGGTATGCAGACCCCAACCACCACATGATAGTGCAAACTGCATGCACACTGTATCATAACAGAGCCACCCACAAACACACACACACACACACAGCATGAGAAGGTGAGTGTGGCACCAGTAACATACGGCCTGTATGTGCACAATGGGTGAATAGTGGAGATAAAGGCCTGGCAAATGCTATGATACACTGCTGTTGGCCGATGCTACAATGTCATGGAAGAGTGTAAGTGGGGCCCACCACCAGAACACCTAGGACCTGTAGACACACGCAGCCTTGTTGGATGTGTCCCAGAGACAGTGCTGGAGAAGACAAACTGCCTTTGAACACATGTGGATATGTGTGGCCAACATCAACATATGGGGTATCAGGGAGCATGATAAATAGGTCACCCACAACATATGTGCAGTAGACAGATAACCTGTGACATGTGTTGCTCCTGACTGTCCTCACACACAAATCACCTGTATGTCCACCTACCCCAGTGTCCTGCACATTGAATGAGGTACACACAGCTGACACTGCACTACAGCACCTGCAACGTCGCCAAGCATGTCCTGTGGATTGAGAAACACAAGGGAAACATACATATGTCATGTTGGAGCTGTGCAACAAACACACCAGCTTCACGTCAACATCTCTCATAACCCCCTAGACCCGTCACAGTCTGGCAGTTCGTCATGACACAGTACCTAATTGTCCCCACCCAAACACGCCACTGACATGTTCCTGGCCAGGTCCAAGGGCCTGTAGCCTGTCTGTCCCCTCTGGGACCTGTCTGCTGCCCTCGAGACCGTTGACCACAACCGTCACTGCGCTACCCTGTACGTGCTTTTCCCAAAGGTCTTGGTACAAGCTTGCCACCCCCATATGTCTCCATAGCACCCTCAGTGTGTGTTCCTGTGGGTCCACCTCCCCTGCTAACCCGCTCCCAGGTGCTGTACAAAAGGGATATATGCAGGGTCTGCTACATTCCTCTGGCCCCATACCAAGTTCCCTGGTGCAGCAGGCACATCCCCTGGCTATCCCTAGCAGCTGTACGTTGATGTGACCCAAAGATATCTCACCACGCATGAGCTATGTTTGGCAAACCACACCCCGACCTCAGTTAGCCTCCTGACATTGCTGGCTGCAGGTACCCCCGCTGGATGAATTGAGCATGGCCATGACCAGACATCTGGGCATTGCCCCTAAACCCTCTCCAACCCTTACAGTGTCTGTGTATAGGTTAGATACACCTTCTGTCGACGTGGTCGTCAAGGTAGCAGGTCTCTATGACTCCTCGCTCCCCATCCCCACACATACCCATCATGTAGCTAAGGCCTGCAGTGTCCCCATAGATAACATCAGCAAGGTCCCTGCCATCCTCCCAGAACACACACATAAAGCACTAATGCCCCACTCCATCACCCACCAACCTGGTCACTGTAGCCTACACCTTGCAGGTCTGCCTCAAAATCATCTATGTCCGTTGCAATGTATGCAACACTGCACTGCATGGCTAAGCTACCGACAGCTGCAGTATGACAATAACACCCCACCTGCCACGACACCTCACAGGCCCCAGGCGAGGTCAAGATGCACCTGATGATCTATACATGGAGTCACACTGTGGTTTCCCTGTACCTTGACCCGCATAACCCAAGTACTACAAATACTACTACTACTACTGAGCATGTAAACAGTGCTAACACCTGTATGCATCGCCATACCGAAACCTGTAACACAGTCCCTGCTCATCAGAGCATACGATCCATTCAGTCCCCTCATATCCCAAATGTCATCCCCACACGTCAAGCCAGCTGGCCCTATCTATGGGCCGCTCACCCACTGTTCATGTGGGACCACACACCTGTCACCTTGCAGCACCCAACGCCTGGAACTAACTACCTGTGGCTGCAGGGCAGCCACCCTTAACAACCATCCAAAATCCTGTGTGACAACCTACCACATCACCTAAGCCTAACAAACCTGCCTACATTAATCACCTCCTCCCGCTGTTGTCCCGTGCCCACACCATCTGTTAGCAGTTGGACTACATTCTAAGCTCAGATGGCCAGGCATTGTGTCAGCAATGTCAGTGCAGTGCTGTGTATGACTGGTAGTGCGATACCAATGCTCAGTAGTAGTAGTAGTACAGATATCTATACAAAAGTGTCATTCAGAAACATCCATTACTCACATGCAAATAGCTCCTCAATCAGCTGGCACCTGAGTGCTGCGCCCTCACATGTGTCACCACGGCCATGTACAGGAGGGCACGTTGGATCATCTTCCAGATCCTCATTAATTTCGACATCGATATCGTACCTGAGAGCAATGTTGTGCAGGATGCAACAGGCAATAATGATCTCTGCCACTGTCACGGTTTGGTATTGTAAGACCCCGCCGGTCCTATCCAGACACCTGAAGCGATTTTTCAAAATGCCAAAGGTGCGCTCGATGACGGAGCGACTGGAGACATGGGCCTCATTGTATCTCATCTCTGCACGTGTCCGTGGTAGACACACAGGGGTTAGCAACCACGGCCGACACCCATATCCTGCGTCACCTGCAGAAAGAAATGTTGAACATTAAAACAATACCTGATGTCCGCACACATGCACACATGAATGTATGTGCAGACCCACAGCACCTACAGGTCAGACAGAAACATAAGGGAATACATGATGGGACAAAACCACTATGCACCAGTGTCTGGAGGTGTGAGATACAAAGCACGGGTGAGGTAGAAGGAGTGCAAACAACAGTAACCTGAACCACAGCAGACACATGGGTAGACACCAGAGGCCGAAAGGTATTTGCGGCAGGCCTGAACACATCAGAGACACACATGCAATGCACCCTGGACAAGGGCAGAGATGCACACATGTGCAAGCATGTGACGGTCATGCTATTCCCCACAAACAGATGATGCAACAGGAACAGTTACCCCACCATGGCAGGCAGGATGGCAAAGACAACACCACACTGTTGATAAACAGGAAGCATACATGTGTGTCGTACCATGCCAACCTAAACACACAATGCCAAATGGCGTGAAACATTAAATGTCAGTGTGCCACCAACACACAGCACTGCAGCACAGAGGACCTGGCATCAACCCCCCCCTCCCCCCAGCAGCTCGCACACACACAGATGACACACACACACACAACTCGGGCCACACGTCAAAGACAGACATGTGTGCAGACGGATAGCAGGGGAATATGATGTGCATGTCAGAGATGACAAATACCCACTCAGCAGGACACAGTCCTCAAATTGTCCTGCCTCAAATTGTCTGAACAGTGCCGAGTGACGCAGGATATAGGAGTCATGGGTGGACCCTGCAAACCGCAGGACCACAATCAGAATACACATACCTGCATCACATACAACCTGAACATTCAGGGAGTGGTAGTGTTTGCAGTTGCGGAACACTGCCTCCTTGTCTCTGGGCGGGACCAGGGCAACATGTATGCAATCAATAGCTCCCATCATGTATGGTAACCCGGAAAATGCCTCAAAGGCCTGGTTCAGGGTCCCCCACTGTTGCCTAGTGTTGGGAAATGCAATGTAATTCCCAATCCGGCTGATCATGGCACACAGTACTAGGTGGAGACAGCGTGAGAAGGTGTGGTGGCTCATGCCACCCACTGTGGCCACAAATGGCTGGAAATAGCCAGAGGCAAAGAAATGTAGGGTACCAAGGAGCTTGACCAAAACTGGTATGGTATGTGACCGACCAGTCAGGGGCTCGAGGTCAGGTCTAAGATTCTCATAGAACTTCCTAATAGCCCCTGTGCTCAGGTGGTAGAGGGAGATGACCTGGTCCTCACACATGCCATGGAGCCGGGCCCTGGGCCTGTAGAGGCGAGGCTGGCGGGCCTGCAACTCAGCACGCCTCCTGCGCCGTGCCAGCACAGCCCCTGCCTGGACTGCCCCCACAGCTGCAGGTCGGCGTTGGAGCGGTCCTGCACCCCCACCCCATGCCCCAGCCCCATGGACACCATCTCCCTCGTCAGGCAACCGCAAGCCATCTACATCCCCCAGTGTACATGAAGCAACCACAAAGGCCGCCATAGCGGACACTATTAACCCAACCCCCCTCACCACCCCACCTGATGCTAGCCCTGCCACTCACCTCCACCACCAAACACTGACCCAGCTACACACCACACCCACCACCCACCAACCATACCACCCACCAACCGTGTCACCTACCTCACCCACCACCCACCAATCCTGCCACCTACCTCACCCACCACCCACCAACCGTGTCACATACCTCCCCCAGCACATACCAACCCAGCCACACACCTCACCCAGCACTCACCAAGGCCACCGCTCGCCTCTCCCACCACTCATCAACCTTGCCACTCACCTCCCCCACCACACACCAACCTAGCTACCTACCTCCATCACCACTCACCAACCCTGCCACATTCCACACCTAACCTGCCTCTGACCCTCCTTTCACTTCAACACCAATAACGCATGCCTCCAACCTCGCTCACCAGCACTAACCCCTCAGCATGTACCATGTGTGCGTGTTGATTTATGGACTTTCGGATGTCTGCGCATGTGTGCGCGCATTGTGCATGCGCACAGGCGATGTGTAGGGTGTGTAGGCAGAGCCGTGTGCTGCACATGTGCAAGACGCGTATGTGTCTATGCATGTGTGCCACATGGCTCTGCGGCCATCCCATAGGCACCAGGGGTTAGCAGATCCATGCGCCGCACATGAGCAAGACACGTACGTGTCTGTGCATGTGCGGTGCACGGATCCACCGCCATCCCATAGGCACCAGGGGCTAGCAGAACCATGTGATGCACATGCGCATGCACACTACATATTTGTGTTGTGGAGGCATACGCAGCTGCAGCGTTAGCCCACACCATACCATTCAGTACGGCTTGCGTGTATCCTGGCACAGCACATGCACAGACATATACACGTCTTGCGCATGTGTGGCGCATGGCTCCGCGTACGCACCCTACACATCGCCTGTGCGCATGCGCAACACGCGCACACATGTGCAGACATCCGAAAGTCCATAAATCAACACGCACACATGGTACAAGCTGAGGGGTTAGTGCTGGCGAGCGAGGTTGGAGATGTGTGTTATTGGTGTTGAAGCGAAAGGAGGGTCAGAGGCAGGTTAGGCGTGGAGAGTGGCAGGGTTAGTGAGCAGTGAGGGAAGTAGGTAGCTGGGTTGGTGAGTGGTGGGGGAGGTGAGTGGCAAGGGTGGTCGGTGGTGGTGGTGGTGGTGGTGAGTGGCTGGGTTGGTGCGTGGCGGAGGTAACAGCAGGCAGGGCCGGTGAGTGGCTAAGGTGTTGAGGGCTGGTGAAGGTGATGGGAGAGGGGCAAGGCCACAAGAGGCAAGACAGGTCCGGGATGCAGAGGGAGGACAGGGAGAGCAGGGACATGCTGTGGCAGGACATGATAGGTGGGGTGTCCGTAGAAACAGCAGGGCTGCAGTCCCCAGAGACGGGAGAGTTGGAACACCCTGCGTCTGAGGTTGCCGGCCCATCGAGTATGGCTGGCACCACCCAGGAGCAGCCTGAGGAGCATACCACAGGCAAGCGTAGGTGGACGCCTGTGCCAGATGGGGAGAGGAAGAGGGCGATACAGTTTAGCCAGCAGGAAAACCACAACCTGTTTGCAAGTGTCCTTGAACACTATGAGGAGCTGTATGGGCACATGAGCTCACGCACAACAGTTAGTGTATGGACCCATGTGTGGGTGGAGGTGCAGGGGGCCATGGCACAGGCTGGGGGGACACCAAGGGACCTTGACAGCCTCCGTAAGAGGTTTAATGATATCAGGCGGAAGGTCCATGCTGTCACGGCAGGGGCTAGTCTGCTGCCTAGGCAAACAGATAGGCTGCCAGATGACCCTCTTCGCTGAAAGGAGTAGTTGTGACACAAATGGGTCAGGTATTCAAATAAGGATTTATTCCCCTCCCGGGGTTGGATTCTCAAAAGTATAATACAACAAAACTCAGGACAAGAGCCATATACTCTGGCAGATAGACAAAGGAAATTAAATGCAGCTTCTTGGTTCTTATTGGAATTATAATCACAGGCAACTATATTATCTCAGCATACCGTTCCTCTTATACTCAGACGTCTCTCTCGTGCTTTTCACAGCTTCCTTTAGCAGTGCGCGGACTCTGGCTTCAGCACAAAGAAGTAATTGTCTGATAATATTAATGTACAATCCATAGCTTCATCAACAGAAAGCTCACTAGCAGAATCTATTAACATTGGTTCCTGCTGTGTTTTAGCTGGGCAAACATCTTCTTTATAACAGAACGTCTGTAATCTTTTCAGTGCTGTGTCCTCAACAGGCTTATCGGACCAGCCCTCTCTAAGGTAAGGCAAACTGTTATCATATAACTCAGAATAGGAGAGAGGATAGACACACTTTTTAGAATAGCTTTTCCCTTTAAAGTCTCTTCGTGTCCTACCTTCAGTGCTTCGCTGTGGATAGTGGAACTGCTCTGCTCTGCTATGAAAGGATTTCTCCCTTGGAAGTTTCCTTTGGGGTTTTGCTTTTTCAAGCTCTTCCCCTTCAGACATGCAGATATCCTCCCCACAGTATTTCCCCCTTTCTAGGGCTTGTAACTGTTTCCAAGTGTCACACTCTTCAGATACATATGGTTTCTCTCTCTCTTCTTTCCACTCACTCTGTACAACATGTTGCCTCTGAGAATCAAACTGCGTTACAGGTAACTGGCTCTCACAGCTGATTTCTCCTCTGAATCTCTCTCTCGGTTCCTTCCTGTTCCTCCAACTTGAACTGGAGCTCTCATAGACTCTATCGTGGACTTTATCACGGGCTTTCCCAACAGCTCTCTGCCGTTCTATGTGTGAGTCTCCCGGCAGTTCTCTGTGTGAGTCTCCCTGCAGTTCTCTGTGTGAGTCTCCCTGCAGTTCTTCATGTGAGTCTCTCTGCAGTTCTTCATGTGAGTCTCTCTGCAGTTCTCCCCTTTCTGACTGTTCTGAGTACTTCTTATACTGTTGATTAGCAGTTCCCCTGCTGAGGTGAAAGCTATGTGAATCAGGAGCTGGGAAATATTTGCTAGTTGGGCAGGGCTGTAGACCTCGTGTCTGGGTCTGTTTACGTTGCTCCTGACAACTAGGGATCATGTGGCTTGCCTGCCTGTCAGAATCTGATCTGGATCTAACAGATTCCTGTGCTCTCAAGGCAAGGGATAGATCTTCCTCATTACAATGCACAAATGACTGCAGAATGCTGACATGCTAGCGGCACTGGTGGGTGCGGCCCCTTTTATCCCCAGCCTCACGCCCCTGGAGCAGCAGCTGGCTGAGCGCCTAGGTCCCATCTATATCCATGGCCTCTCACCAGTGCTGGAAATGGCTGATCCCCAAGCAGGTATGTTCGGGACATGCAGCACACATACAGCTATCTACCACACACACGCTGGGCATGCCACGGGGGTAGTGGGCCCATATCCTAGGAGCAGGTATGTCTGACCTAGGGAAACATATACCTGAGTCCACATTCCCTGTTAGTGTTTGCACGTGGACATTATAGGGGATAGAGTCAAACCTCCTTCCCACAACCTTCCACATATCTGTCTGAAAGAATGAGCTCCCTCCCATCACCCATTCTTGCCCTGGGCAGATGTAGGTGTGGATATAGGTCAGGATGTCCTGGACATATCTGAGAAGCAGTGAGGACATCCAAGGTCGGGGAGTAACCCACACATGCGTATTCCATGCTCCAAGTCAGACTTGGATGTCAGCACCCCAGATGTGGGTTAGGAAATGGGGCATTCCCATCAAATGGGTTAGTTCTTTGCATACAAGGCATGGTGTAGGGGGTACAGGGGGTGAAGAAGGAGTAAGCAGGAGATGTCCTGTCCCCATGGCTGACCAGGTAAGAGAGACAGAGGAACGCAAGGGCTACATACACAAATATGTGTCTACGTTACAATGTGCTCTACGTATCTGTCTGTGACACCCAATATCTACTGTGTACCTTGTTCCCCCCCCCCCCAGGTAACACCCAGGCCATCGAGGTGGCTGAGGAGGACAGTGGCGGTGAGCCAGAGCCTGCGGAGGTTGATGAGGCACCACATGCAGAGGTTGCCATCAGCAATGCTCCAGACACCCCATGGGCCGAGATGCTGTCTGAGGAGGTGGCCACCCAGGAGGACAAAGGGTCACCCCAGCAGAGTGGGGAGACAGGCACCACAGTGGCTGGGGAGGGGTCCGAGGTTGTGGGGGTGAGCCCCACATTGCCACTGCCAGGGCCATCCACTGCAACAAGAGCCGCAGTGCCTGTTGTCCTCCAGGAGCTGCGGGCACATATGTCATCCGCACACAGGGATGCTGCAGGTAGGCAGCTGGCAGGATGGTTGCATGTGCTGTTGTGGCATACCAACACCCAGACACAGCAGTGGGGCCACACACGCACATGAAGACAGTGAGCCTCCACACATACATATGCCCCCCTGGCCATGCCTGGGGTGGTTGATGTGGCTCAGTGGGGAACAGGCAGGTCATACACATTGGGGTCTAGGCAACAGATGTCTCACAGGTCACCTTGTTCCCCTCCCACAGGCACTCGCCAGGCGCTGATTGGTATACGGATGGAGATGTGTGGCCAGCAGCAGCTCCAGCGTGCCGAATGCCAGGCAGTGTCGGCCCTCTTGTGGGTGGTGTGTGAGCTCTTCAGGGACACCAGGGAGCACACCCAGGAGACACGGCAGCTGCGAGGGACTGCTGCGGATCTCGCAGCTGGCATAGGCCGGGTGGCGGATGCCCCCGAGGCCATGGCAGGACATATCAAGCGGCCTGCAGTGGCACCAGATGTGGCGGCGGCAGCAGCAGCAAGGGGTGTTGGGGGACATGGGAGGGGGAGGGGGCGTAGGTGTGGGTTGTCATGCAGGCCGTAGGTGTGTGACTGCAAGTTGGACTGTAAACCACATTAAATGACACATTACCTTTGTTCACCAATGTGCACGTGTCCTTCCTTTGTGTTGGGGGTTCCCTGAGTGGGCTGTCCCAATTGGGGTTAGCATGGTCACCTGTGCTCTACCATGTCACAGACTGGTGGGGTGTCTGCACCAGCATCAGTCATTACAGAGCGGTGCACACATGCCCTGTGTCCCATGTACTGTGCCATGTGTTCACGGCCATACATATGCCTTGTGTTATACCCTCACTCCTCCTGCCACCTGCTGCACATGTATGATTGTTCAGCCCACATTGTGGGGTATGTCCCCCCTCTGTCCCCGCATATCATCCACATCAGACTATCTACATGGGTGACCCGTCTGTTGGACACACACCAGGGACACAGTGGCATACTATACACACATGCTTGGTGGGCAGACGCGACGTACAGATATACCTAGCTACTGTCAGTTGTTTATCCCTCTCCAGCACTTGTAGTGCGCCGCTGCTCCTTCACCCCACCAAACCCCATCTTAGTGAGTCCCACCGACTAACACACTGACTGACACGTGGGTCCCCGCATACATCACATATACGCTGCATCATGGGTACCACACCTGCACCTCCTCACCATCCTATCATGTGCTGCACCCCTGCTACATTCTGACTATCTGTGACAACGTGCCTGTGTCCATGTCTGATGGATGGTGCAGCACATGTTTACATCATGGTGTCAGCAGGGGATATGTCCGTCAGCGCACATGGCGCTCAACACAGCCTGTTGTGGGGCAGGGACAATGTATGTATCGCAAATACACACTGAGACATGCACACAGGTGGCACACTCACTGTTACAGCATGTATGTCAAAGGACACATGACCATTGCAGAATTTGGCTGCCTACATAGTGTTTTAATAAGAGTATGTGTTGGTAGGTGCCATACAAATGTTAACATTTTGAACAAAATAACACTCTCCCACAAGCGGATCAACTTTATAAAACTGTTTCGCATTACGCGTTATCCCAGCATGGGCATCCATCTCCAACATTAGTGGGGACACAGTTTGCTCTTTGGGTTGCCACTAGGAGATGGCCACAGCTATAACTGTGGGTCACACACCCGGGGGCCTGCCGTGGGGTTATGGCTGGGGGTGTGCCGTGAACATGCCATGGTAATACTGGTGGCGCTTCACCTCAGCCATACCCTGCACAGCAGCTGTCAGCTGCCTGATGGCATTGCCATGTTTGCCCAGGGTCTGCATAATGGTACCCATCGCCACACACAGGAGACCCACACATTTGCCACCACATCCACACCATGTGGCTATGGTCTGGGTGGTGGCAACTGCGTGGGCCCTGTGCATGGAAATGTGTGGGGGTCCCATACCTGGCCTGACAACATGGCCATGCACATGGGGCAGGTGGCAGGGGACCCCAGTGGCCTGTGGTGGTGTGCGACCGCCCTCAGGCGCAGGATCCCCCTCCCAACCCTCCATGCCCCACCCGCCCTCTCTGTCCTGGCTGATCCCCTCACTCTCCCCACCACCCTCCTCGCCCTCCCACTCCACCTCCCCAGCACCCTCCACCATCCCCTCCTCCCACCCCTCCCCACCCTCCATGTCTTCCTCCCCCACATCCATGGTGTCCTCCGCTGCTGAAGGTATGTCCTCCACCTCGGGACCTCCAGTGGTCATGGGGGGGGGGCTGCCACCAGGTTGTGTGGCTGCAGAGGTCCCCTCCCCAGCATCTGTAGCCTCTGTGGAGAAGGCAGAAATGAACAGGGCATCATGCGTTTGTTACGGCACAGACACATTGTGTGTGGCATCACAGGCTGCCGTGCCACTGGGACATGGTGTGGCGCAATGCATAGGCTGGGACACTCACCATCACCCACGGCCATTGCCTCCCACTGTATGAGGCGGAGGTACCCTGGGCAGTGTAGCCGCATCTCTCTGCCCTTCTTCCATAGGTCCTTTACCTGGGGGGGGATAAGCAATGTTTGCAAACATCAGTGCCCTGTATCCCTGCCCATGGCAAACCACATAGCACACATGTCTGCATGCAATGGTGGCCGCTCCTGCTATGGGCAGCGGGTCCCATACCTGCAGTTGGCAGCACCACCTGCATGTGTGGACATGAGGCTGGGCATTTGTGTTGTGACACCTACGTGCCCTGTGTACCGCCTCACAGCCACCCCATACCATGTCCCTGCCATCTCCTGGCATGACATGTGGGCAACATAGCATGTTGGGCATTGCAATTGTGGTCTACAGGGGATGTAGACTCCATACACTCAGCAGTCCAGCACACACTTCAGTGTTGGGCAGGCCATCCCACATCAACAGGACCCATCACCATGATGCATGGACGCTGATGCAGCCTCTGTGATGCATGCTCAGACACCTGGGGGGGTGGGGGGGGGCTGGGTACCTGCACCAGCATCAGCTACCATTACACCGGGATGCTTGTTGGACCACTGGAATCTGGTGTGCTGTCTCCTGGGGATGTGGCAGAACTGGGAACCTGCAACACAAACAACCACCATAACACCAGGATGTAGAATAAACATGTGTCAGCTGGTCTGAAGCCTCCTGGGGTTAGGGCAGGGCTGGGAAACTACAACAACAGCAACCACCATAACACCAGGATGTAGAATAGACCTGTGTCAGCTGGTCTGATGCCTCCTAGGGTTAGGGCAGGGCTGGGAAACTGCAACAACAGCAACCACCATAACACCAGGATGTAGAATAGACCTGTGTCAGCTGGTCTGATGCCTCCTGGGGTTAGGGCGGAGCTGGGAAACTGCAACAACAACAACATCCATAACACCAGGATGTTTGATACACTCCCTATGCGCAGGTCTATGAGCGTTCGGGACCAACGCTGATGTTCCACACATCAGTAGCACCAACTAACACATCACCAGGATGACTGCTGGACCTCTGTCATCAGATCTGATGCCTCCTGGGGATGGGGCAGGCCTGTGGTACTCTGACTGCAGCAGCTACCAGTGCACCATGATGACTACATGACCTCTGTGATCAGTTCAGATCTCTCCTGAAGATTGGCCAGAGCTGGTAATGTGTCATAGCTTCAGCCACCATGGCACAGGGATGCCTAATATAGCTCTGTCATGGGGGCTGCAACGCCTGGGGGTTGGGTGGGAGTGTGCGCTGCAACAGGAGCAGCTTACATCACAGCACGCTACCCTCTGCACCTCTGCTTTCATGTCTATGCCGCCTGGGGACTGGCATATGTGCACACAGCAACATACACAGATAGCTTCATCACAGGTTTGCCCACATACACGTGTCTCACAAATGTGGTGCATATCTTTTGTGTTTTTATTGCTGGATATTGTATTGCACTTGCACACCTTCCCTTTAGTGACCTGTCCCCATACACTTACCTCACATGGGTAATCTGCTGCACGATTAAAGTGCCTTGTGATGCGCACCCATGCCCTCTTTACGCGTTCCAGATCCTGGCATTTTGAGACACCTAGGAAGAGGCGTGGCTGTCTGGTGCATATTAGGGCTGCCAGCTGTCGTAGGTCATGGCAGCTAAAGGCTGGCTTGTGGGATCGCATCGCCATTTTGAGGGATGCCCATGTGTTGCTGACGCATGCATGCACGTTATACATGCGCAGTATTGTGCATATGCTGTGCTGCGCATTACTATGCCGCGCAAATGACATGTGCGTGTCACGGACGCCACATGGAAAAGTATCTCTGGGGCTGCATAACTACATGTTGGATACTGAGATTGGCGGCTATGGTGGCTGGCTTTGGTTTACAGCATTGCATTACACTGTTTGGCCTGGGCCGCATCTGCTGTGCCTCAGCTGTGGGTGCCTTCTGATGCACTTTTGAAGATGCAATGCCACGCCAAGCCTCTCCTTTGAGGCATGGGACAAAGGTTATAGTGTATTCGGCTTGTGACACTGTTTGTGGGGATGTGTCTGACTGTTACTAACACTCATCTTACTGTTGGTGCAGTGGGTATTTGAACCCATGAGCAGTGACTCTGAGGGCATTGTATTAACCAGTGTACTATGCCTCTTCTCATAGCACAGGCTGAGTACACAGTAACTGCAGGTCAACCCAGTAAATGTCAGCTGTGCTTACCGGGATGGGGTAGACCCGCAGCTATGGCACTTTACAGGGTACCTTAGGTTTCCCTGCTGAGGTGATGTTTTTTTGGGGGGACACTCACTGATATTTGCTATGGGGTATGTGTGCACCATCCTAATGTTGGCGGCAAAACACCTGGCCATAATGTGAGCAATGTCATATAGGGAGGTCGGCGTGCCGGCGTCCACGTAGCATGCACTGTGTATCGCACAATAGGGGGCGCATTGTCTGTTTACGCGAGGTAACCTTAACTTCATGGCAGTGCTATGAGAAAGTATGTAGAGCTGTAGCCTACTGGTTAACACAATGACCAACAAGCCAGAGCTCATGGGTTCAATCCCTCAGGAGTCTCATCTGCTGTGGCTGTCTGAGGCAATCTCTTTTCCTGTGTGTGACACATCTCTACAATCTGTGCTGCCAGCAGAAACACCCTCATCTCATTGCCATCACCTACTGCACCCTATAGGGTGGGGGGGTGTCTGGGCCTACATGTGGATTAGGGGGCAGCGCCTACAGACCCACCCTCTCGGGGCCAGGATATGCCTCCAACAGCCCCACACTCTACATCTTTGCAATGGCAGCAGTGGAGTGATATGATGAAGGGCTGTGGGACCAGCTACCCCGGACCTGCAGGGGAGAGAGCGCCCTCCAAAGCACTGGATGCAGATCTGTTTGTATCATACTGGGCACTGGCAGTAGGCCTATATACACTCAGATGCCCCCACCACCATCTGACATTGGCCAGCAGTGGGAACGGTCAGTCTTCACCCTGCAAGGTGCTCCAGCCATACACACGCTAACTGCAGACAGTCTGCTAGCTAGTACATAGTGCATGTTCCTAGAGGAACTGCGTGCACCCAAAATGGGATGTGAGCACACACACCAAGCAAGTATGTCAGTGATTGGACCCCAGAACAGGAAACCCAGAGATATTACCTAAAAGACATACTGTATAGCACTATGGGGTAACCAAGCCATGCCATGGTCACTGCTCAGTCAGGATGAGAGTGACCTCCCAGCATGATATGCTGTGGCCACTCTGTCCGTGCAGGTGGTGGTCGGACACTACAATGTCCCAGCTATTGCCCTATGCCCTGTGCAGATGCATCCTGCCCAGGCCACCCTGTCCGGGCAATACCCATGGTACCTTGCTTCTCATTATGCACATTGGCAGGCTAACACTGGAAACAGTGCAAGCGTTGTGGGCTCAGTAAGGTGTAGGCAGCCACAACACACTGGGTAGACATACACACACTCCCACACCTATTTCAGCATTGTGCAAGAATAGAGGTGGTTTGCAGCCCTGGCCGCCACACCAGTCCTGGGCACAGTGAAGGCATTGCTATGGTACTCAGTACTGTTGGGGTCACTCCCCGGGGTGGTAAACACTGTCTGGAACATACACTGAACCACATTCCACAGATATCAGACAGGTTGCTATGATGAATCTCAGTCAACAAATTGTGTTTAACATAGGATGTGTTATCTGGCATTGATCATAGCGACCTTTTGATATATGTGGAACGTGTTCCCAAGTTTAGAACGGCATTGATAAGGTATGCAGGTGCTAGTATTGGGAAATGCTAGTCTGCGCAGGGTCCAAGGGCCTAACTCTCCATGAGGCATTGGATAGTGGAGCCTGTGGGTGTGGGTGTTTGTGCCGCTGCTCTAGGGCAGAGGTTCCCAACTCCAATCCGGGTGGGCCAAACACGGTTCAGTTCTTCATGCAGTCCCTAATGAATATGCATGGATACATGTGCATACAATGGGGGCGGTGCATGTACATACATCTCATGCATATTTATTAGGGACATCCTGACAACCTGAATGGTGTTTGGCCCTCCAGGACTTCAGGTGGGACACTCTGCTCTAGGGATTGCACATGTTTATGGTGTCTGTGCTCTGTAGGGTGACATATAGACATTTATGGCATGTTTCATTTCTCTGCAAGAAAGGTTCTGTCTTTATTACCACGATTTACTACTGCATAAAATATAGGGACATGGTTTGCAGGGGCCACAGCTGTGACTTGAACCTGTGACCCTCTTCCCCTGAACACACTGGCTGTGTGTACTGCACCACACAGGTAGATCATTCCCTGGGGATACCATGACTATACGTCAGACACACCTAAACGGGGCTTGGCCGTGGTCTGCTGTGGGCAGCTGCCACTGCCCCCTCCACCACCAGCACCCCTCCGCCACCATGCTGACATGCCCTTATGCTGGTGGTGCTGGTGGTGTGCAGTCCCAGGCCAGCCAGTGTGCCGGTAGGCAACTGCCTATGGTGTGGGTTCTCGAGTGGGGGTGCCTACATGGACATGTGTGCTTCCCCCCAGCACCACCTGCCAATGTTCTGTGCCCTTGGGGGTACCTGCTGGGTAATATCCCCTGGGACACTGTGGGGAACACACTCGTGCCCAGGTTGGACCCTCGTCAGTTGCTGTCTTGCTGCTTTACAGTTTCGGCATTCCTATGTGCCACCTAGGCATCTGCCTAGTCTGCAACGTGCCCCAGCTGGACCACAGCATGTGCCACCTGCAACCCTCTGTTGCCCTGTCCTACATGCCCACTCTGCTGTTGCTGCACATTTGTACATCATAACAAACCTGCCCAATATAAACGACAAAAAAACGCTATTTCAATGTGGGATCATTCACTTTGTAGGGGGACAGAGAATAGCCCCTTCCAAACATGATATCTTCTTTTTTATGCTTTGTCAGTAGTGTTGCTTCATGTTTCTCATTAATATCACTATTGACCAGCTTGGTTATTGGGATTTCAAATGTGGTTCTGGTCATTTTATCTGTTTCTTTGCTTTTTTGGCTCCTGCACATGTATCATTACTATCACGTTTTTGGGTTTCCCTGCCTTTGCTGTACATTGCTGACTGAAATGGTTTCTCTGACCTGCAAATGTGCCTTGTGCCAGGTTTTCACTGTTGCTAATTTTCTGAGCTTCATTTCACGGCGTTAGTGTGCAAGGAGCCACTCCACGCTCACTCTCCGCCCACTGACCCCTTCTCTCCGCCCCTGGGGAGCCTTCCTCCACCCTCTGGGGGGCCTTGCTCCACCCTTGGTGCACCTTACCGCTGCAGCAGACATTATTGTGCAATACGTGATGTTCTCGCATGGTAATGCGCCATTATCGCATGATAACATCACATATCGCGTGATAACGTCACAGCTGCACCGTTAGCGCCATTTAGTAAACATACCCCTATGAGTAGGTTGACAGGAGAGAGTCTAGATCAAAGTCAGAGTTTAATTTAAATGCCTTTTCAGACTTTTGAACAGGACATTCACTGACAGAGGTACAGTGGTGGCCATCTTCTGGAATTTTTCAAGAGCATTCAACACCTTTTCATAGACACTCTATTCATGTTTATCCTGATGTTTCTCCAAGGACCCAAGAGATCAGGAGAGAATTTCTTCTAATGTAACCTGGAGCTTTGGCTTAAGGGATCTCTCTTTTCCTGTAATTTCTTAGGAAATGCTTGATTAAGCATCATAGGAAAATATGTTTTCTTTGAAACATAACATTTAAAAGCACTGATCCAGAATCAAGAAAAATGGTTCTTAACCAAAGTATTACATCTATCATTCCCACACCAACTGATGGTAAAACATTTTCTTGGGCTAATTAAGATTGTTGTTTTCTTTTTCCCTGCTGAGTGTAGTTCTTTTCTTTTTGGTATTGGGAATCTTCCATATTATTGGGGATTTTGGAAGAAATTTAGAGCCTGTTCTTTGTTAATTCTGCTTTGGTATGTCTTCCATTGCCTCTTTGCCTTTTTGGATTAACTCATTTGAGTTGTATTTTATGTTGTACCTTTGGAAAAAAGCTAATGAATATAATTTTTTTTTAATGACAAAAATCTATATACTGGAAGGAAAGAACATCTAAATATATTCACTGTGTGGGCAATATAATTTCTTCTGCATCCTGTTCACCCTTTGATTATCTTAAATCTAAATATGCTTTATTTGGTATTTATCATTTTAAATATTCACAGCTGAAGCATTCAATCACTGCATGCAGCTTGTCGTACTGTAAGGGCTTGTGTGTATCAGGGATACTGAGAGCTAAGCTATTGGTAACTTAACTATTGGCAGGGTCTCCCAAGATGGACAGGTCTCAGCTGAGGTGCCAGACTAAGACAAATCACCTATCTGGGCAGCAGCAGAATGGGAAGGTGTTAGCGGCAGAGAATCATGTTTCTGTGACAATGACAACTCTAGAATTACCTACATGGAAGAAAGGCTTGACAATCTACTTTTGTATCATGCCATCAAAACCCAATGAATAGTCATAACAAAACAAATTGCTCTATAGTGCCAGAAGATGAGATCCCAAGGTTGGAAGACAATCAACTGGCTACCGGGAGTTGAGCTGAAGACTTTTCAGAGTAAAGCTAGCATTTATGATGTGATTGCATCAAAGCCCTCAGGATGTCTGACTGCTGATGTAGCTGTGCCTGAAATGAGAGTCAGAAGCTGAAAAGATGTCTTACATGGAATGCATGAAGTATGAACCAAGGGAAGTTGTAGGTGGTCAAGAATGAAAAGGAACATGTACAACTCAGTCTGTTGTGTATCAGTGAACTGAAATGGACAAGCATAGGGTATTTGCAACTGATGATCACAAGGTATACTATGCTGGAAATGAAAGACAAAGAAGAAATGATGTTAAATTTATAATCAAGAAGAAACTTGCAAAAACTGTAATGAAATACATGCAATCAGTGAATGCTTAATTTCTCTTCCTCTACAAGGAATGCCCATCAAGACAACTATAATTCAGGTATATGCCCCAACAACATAGTAACACCCAAATATCAATAACTACCTTCTAACCACCCAATCTTTCCTCAGCTGCACACTACACTACAATACTCCACACTATGTATATAGTTGCTCTTGTTGCTGTTTTCTGTATATAGTTGCCCCTGTTACCCAGGTTTGACTTCCCTGTTATATGTAATGAACAGATATATGTAACTTGTCTGAAGTTTCTTGTTCCATGTAAACCGCGCTGATGGTGAATAGTGCGGTATAGAAAAACTGTTAAATAAATAAATAAATAAATAAACAACAGTTGCAGAAGAGGAAGAGGTTGACGAGTTCTATGAACAACTACAAGCTGACATTGACAGGATATGCAAACAGATATCCTGATAGTCATGGGTGACTGGAACGCAAAAGTTGGCAACAAAGAAGAAGGCAAAGTGGTTGGAAAATATGGACTTGGCAACAGAAATGAAGCTGGAGAAAGACTGATAGAATTCTGCAAGACAAACGATCTATTCATCTCAAACACCTTCTTCCAGCAACACAAGCGGCTACTGTACAAATGGACTTCACCCTATGAATTGCACAAAAATCAAATTGAGTACTTTCGTGGAAGTCAAGGATGGAAAAGCTCTATAATATCAACCAAGAAAAAACCTGGAGCCAATTGTGGTACAGATCACCAACTACTAGTTTGAAAATTTAAGCTAAAATTGAAAAAGAGCAAGCCACTCATGAATGTAGCAAAATATGACCTCGACAATATACAACCTGAATATAAAGACTGCCTGTAAAGTCGATTTTCTGCTTTAAATATAAATGACAGAATTATGGGATGACATCAAGGGGTATGTTTACTAAACTGCAGTAATGTTACATACCGCGCGTTATGTAACGTTACATACCGCGCGTTATGTAACGTTACATACCGCGCGTTATGTAACGTTACATACCGCGCGTTATGTAACGTTACATACCGCGCGTTATGTAACGTTACATACCGCGCGTTATGTAGCGTTACATACCGCGCGTTATGTAGCGTTACATACCGCGCGTTATGCAGCGTTACATACCGCGCGTTACGTAACGTTACATACTGCGCATTATGTAGCATTAATGATCGTTAGATAACGTTAATGCGTGGTATGTAACGTTAATGCACGTTAATATTACTTAATGATTGTTAACGTCCCCAGCCACGGTAAGGTGGAGAGAGGGCGGAGAGAAGGGGATCAATGGGCGGAGAGTGGGTGGGGAGAAGCCCCTTTCACACTAACGCGCTGAACTGAAGGGCTGAATCCTACCGCGAATGAAAACCTGCTGTTAGATGCACATTTGCAAGAGAGAGAAACCATTTAAGTGTCAGAAATGTACAGCCTAGGCAGGGAGCCCAAGAAATGTGATAGTAGTGCTCCACTTTCAGCAACACCATAGTGCCAAAGTATGAATGGCCACTATGGCGATGGTGCAAATGGGGCATAGGGGGCCGCAGGCGGGACATGTAGCATGGGCAGCTGGGGCACAGGGTGGACCAGGCGGGTGCCTAGGTGGCACATAGGAACATAGAAACCGGAAATCAGCAAGACAGCAGCTGACCAAGGCCAAACACAATCCACCTATATCTACCTGGTTCACCCTAGCCAATAGTTGCTAGGGCACTGACCTGACATCCCCCAGCCATCCCGCCCCCATGTGGAAGGGACATAATATTGGTAGACAGTGATGGGGGGATGTGAGGATATCCATGTATGCCCACCCACCCTGGGATCCACTCCCTAGGCGGGTGCCTACCTACACAGTGGATGGCCTGGGACTGCACACTACTAGCACCGACAGCAAATGATCATATCAGTTTGGCAGGAGGGTGTGTGCCCGTGCTGGAAGGGGCAGTGCCACCTCCCTGAAGTGGACCTAGGCCATGCCCTGCACCAGTACGTGGTGTGCAGTGCAACATACAAAGTCTGGCTGAGGAAAAGTACAGGTAGTCCCAGGGACTATTGTGCATCTGTGGCAACAGTGTGGTGCAGTACACCCAACCAGTGTGTCCAGAAGCAGAGGGTCACAGGTTCAAGCCCCATCTGTGGTTCCTGCAGAGCATGTCCTTATATTTTACCCTACAATGCAGATACAACAGCAACATGTACAAAGCCCAAAGCAGCGGCGAACAGGGGTACAAACACCCACTCACACAGGCTCCACAATCCAAAGATGCATGGAGAGTCAGGCTGTTGGCCCCAGCATTGAGCTGCAGTTATCACCAGAGCACTACTACTACCCTCTGCACAGTTTAGCAATGTCGGCACTGTGATCAGGACCTGTGTGGCGGGCAGGGTTGCCAACCACCCCTATCTTTGTATAATGCTGCAATAGGAGTGAGCGTGTGTGTATGTCTATCCATTGTTCTGTGGCTGCCCACCCTTCACTGGGCCCAAAATGTCCCAATGTTACCAGCATTAGCCTGAATAGGTGCATAATGAGGAGCAAGGTATTTTGGGTATGGCCTGGACATGGCAGATTGGCCAGGATGCATCTTTACAGGGTGTGGGGCAATGGCTGGGACACTGTAGTGCCTGACCACCACCTGCATGGATAGGGTGGACACAGAATGGCATGCTGGGAGGGCACTCACCCTGACCGAGCAGTGACCATGGCAGGTCTAGGTTCCCCACATAGCGCTCTACACTATCTGTCTCTAGTGATATATTTGTTTCCCCCAGTGTTGGGGTCCCACTGAGATACTTACTTGCTGGTTGCACATCATTCCTCTGTGAGCATGCACAGAACACCTATAAGGTACAGTCTGACTGTGTTGTCTGCTGGTGATTGGCAGACAGTGGTGGGAAGCAGTTGGGGTTTTCCAGATCTAATCCCAGCATTACTGCTGATCTGCAACTGCCCCAGTCATAGGTATGGCTCTGGCCCACCAACCCTGGAGGGCTGTCTCATAGAAAAAGGATGATGTGGGCCCTTTGGGGTATATAGTGTATACCACTGTGACCTATATAGGCACTGCTACACACACCTCATGCAATTCTAGGAACTCCTCTGACCTGATAACAGCTGCCCATGTCAGCCAGACCCTAACACGGAGTACACAAAAATCTGGCTGGTGTCTGGTCCCACAGGGCCATATGTGACTGCAGGATACAGATAGACACCAAATTACCTTCAGCTGCACTGCAAGGAACACCGGTCACACACTGGTAGCAATTGGGGATGTACAGCAGGACTTATCTTTAGCCCCAGATGTACTGCAGACCTAGTGCTGGGCACCCACCCTATCCCTCAGGGTGAACACAGAACCTGCACAATGGCATGGCCTGTAGCTACTCTGTGCCAGTATCACGCACTGTCAATTCGTCTTTCCAAACTGAGGTACCGGAGAGGTGCAGACCGCATTTGGTGATCAGCTGTAGACTGCTATTCAGCATGTGCATTGCATCATGGGTACTGGTGGGGTTATCCTATCCTGGCACTCACAGCAGACAGTTTGTGCGGTGACCTGCAGTCCTTGTGTACCCAGACATTACTGTGACATACACCATGGAGGTATAGCCTACTGATTAATACAATGCCATTCTTGGCAGTGTTCATGGGTTCAGTTCCTCATTGTTCCCTCCTCTCATGCCTGTCCTACTCAAATAGTGTGCATGCCTGAGGAGGTCATATTTTTGCAGATCTGTGCTTCCAGCCCATAATACCCTCGCCACAATTGTCAACATTCCCTTGGTCCGTCTATCTGCGTCTGTCAGCTGTGTAGAGTCCTGTTTGCCAGTGCAGGCTGCCACCCCATGTCATGCACTGCTACCCTTTCCTGCATTGTGCCTCTTCATGCTTGCCTTGCCTGTGCCTGATCTGCATGGCACCACCACTCCTCTGTCCACTCATCATTGTAACTATCCTGCCACCTCTGCCTCCACTGGGGGACACGTACTCCCATCGTCTGCCACCAGCTGTTTTTCCGGTACTTTACATTGCCAACACCCTGTGCTGTGGTACAGCTGCCCCACCATGTTTGTCATCAGTACTGGCAGGCACATGGGCTGTCCACAGATATGGCAGGTCCAGCGGCTCCCACCTCTCCCTCCACTCACCTGTTCATTGCCTTTCCTGAGTGCTCTATCTAGTGTTAGGGCTACATCTGTCTCTGTTCCGCACAGGTCATGCATGTCATCCTGAGGCACCTTGCAGTCCCTAGGGCACACTAACCTAGGACACCAAAAGCGGAAGTAAGGATGTGGTTGAAAACTACAGGCCGGTTAGTTTAACTTCGGTGGTGAGTAAATTATTGGAAACGCTGATGAAAGAGAAAATAGTGAGGTTTCTGGAGTCCAGCGGATTACAGGATCCGAGGCAGCATGGATTCACCAGAGGCAGGACTTGTCAGACAAATCTGATTGATTTCTTTGACTGGGTGACCAGGGAGTTGGACCGAGGGAGAGCTCTAGATGTGGTGTATTTAGATTTCAGTAAAGCCTTTGACACTGTTCCTCACAGGCGACTTATAAACAAACTGAGCACCCTAGGGATGGACCCTAAAGTTACTGCTTGGGTTAGAAATTGGTTGGGTGGGAGGCGACAAAGAGTACAAGTAAATGGAGCTCACTCTGAGGAGAAGGATGTTACCAGTGGTGTGCCCCAGGGATCTGTCCTTGGTCCGATTCTTTTTAACATCTTTGTTAGTGATATAGCGGAAGGGCTGTTGGGTAAGGTTTGCCTCCTTGCAGATGATACCAAAATCTGCAATAGAGTAGACACCCAGGAAGGTGTAGATAACATGAGGAGGGATCTAGCTAAGCTTGAAGAATGGTCTAGAATTTTGCAGCTGGGATTTAATGTTAAAAAATGTAAGGTCATGCATTTGGGCTGCATTAATCCAAGGGAGCAATACAGTATAGGAGGTGAAGTACTTTTGTCCACTAAAGAAGAGCGGGACCTAGGCGTGGTTGTGTCTGATGATCTTAAAGTAGCTAAACAGGTAGAAAAGGCGACGGCAAAAGCTAGAAGGATGCTTGGGTGCATACGGAGAGGAATGGCTAGCAGAAAAAAGGAGGTGATAATGCCTCTGTATAAGTCTTTGGTGCGACCTCATTTGGAGTATGGTGTGTAATTCTGGAGACCGCACCTTCAAAAGGATGTGAACAGGATGGAGTCGGTGCAGAGGGTTGCTACTAAAATGATTAATGGGCTTCATTATAAAGCATATGAGGACAGACTTAAGGATCATAATATGTACACCTTAGAGGAAAGGCGGGATAGAGGTGATATGATTGAGATGTTTAAATACCTCCGTGGCATAAATGTTCAGGGAGAGAGCCTCTTTCAATTGAAAGCAAGTTCTGCTACGAGGGCACATGGGATGAGGGTGAAGGGAGATAGATTCAGGATTGATATGCGGAAATATTTCTTTACGGAAAGAGTAGTGGATCCATGGAATAGTCTCCCAGTGGAGGTGGTAGAGATGAGGACAGTAACTGAATTCAAAAAAGCATGGGACCAACACAGAGGATCTCTAAAGGTAAAAAGTGGACTGTTGTAGTTGTTTTTATGGAAGGACAGACTAGATAGGCCATGTGGTCTTTTTCTGTCATCATGTTTCCATGTTTCTTGTTAGGCCACCTTAACCTATGGTTCCATAGCCCAGGATGCCTTCTGCGGTGCCTTGTCCAAGGGTGCCTAATATGGCACTTAGCCTAGGAGGCCCTATAGGGCACCTTACAGGGCACCTTACATGGCACCTTACTGGGCACCTTACAAAGCACCTTACAAGGTGCCTTGCAAGGTGCCTTACAAGACGCTTTGTAACACTCGTTTGTCTAAGGCGCCTTGTAATGCGCGTTAGCTGCTACAGCTTGCTGTAACGATGTAACGTCCACGCCTTTATATGGCATCTCTACCTTTGCCGCGGAATCTAACGTGAATGACATTACCGCAGTTTAGTAAACATACCCCCAAGAAGGTTGTGTTGGAAGAAAGTGAGAAGTCTCTACAAAAGGTGAAAAAGATCCAGTCAGTACTAGAATCCAAGCTTTCTTTAGAAGCTCAGATGACAAGACTTCGACTTACATACTTTGGACATGTAAAGAGAGAGATTGTTAGAGAAAGACATCATGCTTGGGAAAGTAGAAGGTCAATGCAAAAGAAGAAGGCCAGTAATGAGATGGATCAATACAATAACAGCAGCTATGGGTGCCACTCTATCAAAATGAGCTGCCTTTCTGAAGACCGAACACAGTATAGGACAACTATCCAGTGAGTCGCCAAGAGTCGACACCAACTCGATGACACTTAACAACAACAACAACAACATGGGATGCTCATCATCAAGTTCCTATTGTTTACTCCTTGTTAAGGTATCATCCAAAATATGGTGTGAAGGACTACAGAATGTGTGGCAGGAGTTAAGTGAGTTGATAATGAGCCTTTTTTGATAACAGTGCTGGTTGAAAACTAATCAAGCTCTCTCCTTTGCCCCAGTCCTACAATCTTTATACTTCAGTGTCCCCATTAAAATCTACTGAACTTAATAAGAATTTTTGAATCACTGCTGAGATATAATTCCGTGCTAAGTACTCTGAGTCATATGTTGTTTGCCCATTGGTGTATGCCTTTTGGCAGGACATACAGGTCAGAATTTGACATATTTTAGCTATATAAATTTTTTATTGAAAATCAGCCAATAAGCAGATATGAGCATCAACTTTTATGCAACTGAGTCATTTCAATAATTTTAACGTATGTCATTCCCCCCCCTTACTCCCCACCAACCCACCTACAGTGATATAGTTAGCATTCTCATATTTCCTGTTAATATTAAGATTGACAGTTTGCCTTCCCCCTTACTACATAAATATCAGTGCAAGCTTAGATATTTTACAATAAGTGTATCTGAATGTAGTGTTGTGTGATTGGAAGATGATAACATCACTGGACTATCATTACTGGTGGAGCCTAGTCTGCATAACTCTTAAGTCTGAGGCTATGATAGCTAAGAAAAAGGATTGAATGAATGATCATCATTTACTTTAGGATCTTGTGAAGAAACTGTCTATTGGCTGACCTTTTCAATATCTCTTTTCATATTTTTTTATTGGAGGAGGTTGATGTGAGGGTGATTTTGTGAATCTCTTCAAGTTGCAGTCCCATAGGTCCTGTTACCCCACATTGGCTTACATGTTATGATAAGATTTGGAGGGCATTCTCTTCTGTGTCTGAGCTTCTGTCACTCCTGTGTTTAGTTGTTTTCTTATGTTTTAAATTGTTAGATTTGTTTGCTTCTTTATAGATTGAACATTTCAGTAAGAATCATTGAACTCAAAAAAGCCCTGTTAACCCACCAAGCTCTACTTAAGTAATCTTCTGGTTGCCCATGATCCCACCTGACTGCAAAGATCCTCCTAGTGCAGCCTCTTCATTTTTCCTTCACCTAAAACAAATTTATTTGAATGCACAAAGTGGATCTCTTTCAATAATTCAGCAACCACTTTCCACTGAGCTCAGGCTGGAATTGAGCTTTTTCCCAGCTCTGCAGTTAATACTGTCCCATTTTTCAGGCCTTCAGTTGTTGGGTACATGGTCCATCCACATTAACCGTCTGCACCTCCCGGCTCCTTCTCAAGCCCACTTGCAGTCCACCCGGACATCAGCATTCTTCTTCCTAGGTCCTGCCCTCTGGAATTACCTCCCTACCGCCCTTCGTCTTGAAGAATCCTACCCTACGTTTCGTTCCCTGCTCAAAACTCATTTCTTCTCCCTAGCTTTTAATGTTCCCTCTGACCCTGTTTGACCTCGTTCTCCTTGCTGCACTGTTTCTGCTAAACTCTGCTTTCCTATTCTTTCCTCTCAAGTGATTGTAATTTCTTTTCTTTTCTCCTTTCCTACCTGATGCTACTATATTATTGTAAACCGCCCCGATGTAATGGGGGGCGGTATATCAAGTTTTAAATAAAAAATAAACAATAATTATGTGCAAATTTTTAACTTGGTCTTCTGTTTTGCTGGTTCTTATTTTTGTAACCACTTTGCTGTTAGACAAACAACAATCAATCAAATGAATAAACATGAAACATGAAACATTATAATACTGAAGTAAGTTTTCTCTCGACCATATTTCCAAAAGCTCCTTTTTTTTCTATTGCATATGCATTAAAGTCATTTCATGTAGGGCCTATGCCATTTTTCTAAACCTTCACTGGGCCATCATCTTTTTGTTAATATTTTTGTGTTAATCTACACCAAATCCCATATTCTGGGGAATTTATACTAGTAAAAGACAGTCCATCCCCAAATTTTTTATATATAGAAAATATTTTTTACATTAAAGCCACTATTCCTATAAGAAGTATAAAGACCTCAGTAAACAAAGGAAGGTTTTATTAGACCAATAATAGCGATATGTCTACAAAAGGGTGTTAGCTGCTACCACAGGGCTAACGCAGATTTAACGCCCAGTGTTAGCAGCTAAATTGCAAAAAAATCACGTCTGAGGCAATTTTCTGTGATATCTGATTTTTGCGCAGTGCAGGACTCTAGGGGTAAGATCGGGGCAGAATGGAGCAGGGAGTGGGAGTGGTAATGGTTGGGAGCCACCTCAACAAAGTTTTTGCGTGGTGACTGCCAAAATCTGGCCCAATGGCAGCAACAGATAATGCCATCTCAAGACGTGGCATTAGTTGCCGGAAGGTCCAATAATGTGACAGTGTGGCCGCTGCTGATTGACAGTGGTTGTCTGCCCTGGAAGAGATCAGCTCTCAACAGCCATGAACGGGTCTTCCGCCTCCACAATGATGTCGGTACCATTGTGTTGCTATCCATAGAACCGACAATAAAAAAAAGTGCTGGCCCCTAGCAGCACCGATACTCACTTGACAGCTCAGGCAGGATTGGTGCACCCCCTGGATAAGCAAACATCCTAGCTAGCCAGTTGGGGAAAGGCCCCTCTGTCCCCACTCCCCCATTCCACTAGTCAAAGGTGGGCCCATGAGCTTCCTCCCTCCCCTTCCCACCTCCCTGTTACAAAGTAAAATTCCAGCTAGCCAGCCATCAAAGGGGGAGCCCATACCCAACCAGCCCCCTAGACCATCCCAAACCCCCCCTATAGGCCTATCTTTGAAACTCCTGGTGATCTAATGGGTCCACAGGGTAGAAGCGGTCCTCTCCACTCCTGTCCTGTCTTCTGACAATTTCAAAATGGACATGATCATGGAGTGCTGCCCTGTGGCTTCATGCTAGGGGGCAAGGCAACACCATGAGATCATGGCCATCTTTGTTAGGGCCACTGAGGAGGGCAGGATCATACAGTGATGTCAGTAACTCTGTGCCTGGATCGTTACCATCCCTCCCCTTGGATTTACTCCTGGGACCCACAGTACCAGCTTTGACAGGCAACACAAGACTTCTCCCACGATACCTGCTGAGGCAGGTAATGCTAGGACTCCACAGGAAATCTAGTCCACCACAATATCTGCATGTACACTTGCTTACATGTTGCTATTTATGCTTTTTCAGGCTTTTGCCACCTGTATTGGCAGACGGATATGTGTTTGGGGACAATTCATGGCTGATGTGTGTTGATCCCTCATCATGCACTGCCTAGTGTCTACATGCGACTAGGGCATCTGGGACATGCAGCAACAAGTGGGGGGTGGGGGATACTGTATAATGAACACCATGCAGCTATGGCACATTATCTCTCTTGCCCATCATCTGTAGATGTGCCAGTGACTTTGGGGTGACATGGGTAGCTGGCATGCTCAATGTGTTTTCAGTTTGTTTACTGTAAACCAACCACCTTGATAGATGACAGGCGGTATATATGATATGTCTACTGGTGACCACAATAAAATTATGTGTTTGACCCACATTTCTCTCTGCTGCTGCTTGACCACACTGACACATGTCTTTCGTTATGTTCTGGTAATGTACATGGCCCACCTGTGCTCACATCCTTGTACGGTGGCAGCTGGCTATGTGGCAGCTGTCTGACACATCACAGGGTGCCATGTGTTTCCATACTGACATACCCTTTGAGGGGACATATTTGGGCTGTGCTTGCTGTGGTTGTTTGGGGTAGTGGTTGCAGACGTGTGTTGGTGCACCATAGATTGCAGGTTCAAGTCCCACATGTTCCTTCTCTTTGCCCTTTTTGGTGCTAACCTGACCAGGAGCTGCCTGATGACTGGTCACCTCTCTGCACACCCTTCCATCACTTCACCTTACACGACAGTATGCCCTCGATGCAGCCTATCCGTCGCATATTAGCTGTTACATATGGCTCTTTCTTTGTACTGTCCATGTTGGCTGGGGGGATTGGCATTGCTGTTGTTGATCTGATGTGGTCCATGTCTGTTTGTAGGTTCATGTCTCACAGGCTTGTTTTACGTTCTGTTCCCCATTTTGCCCAGCTCCACAGAGCATCCCCTGCTGCCCATTGGGTTTAGCTTCTTTGCTCTTTTGCATGCTATGTCCACTGTATAACATTTCATTGTGTGTGTGTGCATGTGTTTATATGTGGCTGTCGTCCCAATTACTGACTGTGATATGAGCTGTACATACCGGTTCTGCATGTGCATTGCATCTTCGTGACTGTTGGGGTTGCCCTATCCTGGCAGCCAGCTGTGCTTTGGTGTGGTGCCCTCCAGTGTTCTTGTATGCAGCCTTTGCTGTGACACTCATGTTGGTGTTGTAGCCTACCGGTTTGTGCATTGCCATTTGTGCTACTGGTCATGGGTTTGATTCCTCTCTATTCTAATTACTTTATGCCTCTCGTCCACACTTACTTTGCATTCCTGTTACAGTCCTATTTGTGATGATCTGTGCTGCTGGCACATTATACCCTCATCACTGTTGCCAAACATCCTTCTGTCAGTCTATCTGTGTCTGCAAGCTCTGTGGCGTCCTGCCCTACTGTGCAGGCTGCTACCCCATATCCTGCACTGGCACACTTTTCTGCATTGCGTCTCTTCATGCTTGCCTCTCCTGTGTCTGCTCTGCATGGCACTGCTCTCCTCTATCCTCCTGTCATTGCACTTATCCTGCCACCTCTACCTCCTCTGGTGGACACGTATCCCCATCCTCTGCCACACACTGTCATTGTTGCACTGTACATTACCATCACCCTGTACATTGGTACAACTGCCCCCAATATGTTTGTCCACTTTACCTGCTGCCACATGGGCTGCACGCAGATTTGGCTGGTCCATGAGCTCCGTCATCTACTTCCTTCCATCACTTGTTCATTGCCTTTCCTTGGTGCTCTGTGCAGTGTTATGGTTACATCTGTGTTTGAGCCATACATTTCATGCTTGTGACCTTGGGGCACCTTTGTGTCCCTGGGCACCATCTCCTGTGCCACCTTAGCATCCCTGGGGCATCTTATGTGGCACCTTAGGTTTGGCCAGCTTATGGAGTGCCTTATATGCTGCCTTGGAGGGTGACAACCTTTCCTGCTGCCCTCTGGGGCACATTATGACCTGCCTTGGATGACGTGGTGCTTAATGATGTGCCTTATGGTGCGCCCTAAAAGGTACATTAGGTTGCGGCACTGGGGTGAGGCTTTTTTTGGCTGGCAGTGCAGATTGTTGGGATGTGTCTGACTATTACAAGCAGGAAAAGGGATTACCTCAGACAGCCTTTTAACTGAGCCCACTGAGGGATTGAACTCATGACTACTGTACCAGCAGTCAATGTATTAACTAGTGTGCTACACCTCTGCTGCTGTGGTTACAGGTCAGCACGCCTAATTATGGCTAACGCGCGTTAACATGCCATGGCTCCCTCTATTGCGTGATAACGGACTTTATCGCATGACAACCCGAAATGCTACCTTAAGACCGGAACGCCCACTACCTTATATGGCATTCGTCACAGTGAGACTGCAACTAACGCCGGTAACATTAAGACGGTTTAGTAAACATACCCCTTAATCTTTGCAGTTGCTCCTTTTAGTTTTTTCTTAACCATTTTTCTCATTTTCTCATAATCTTTTTTGAAAGTTAAATACTAGTGCAGTGGATTTCCTTGTTATCCTCTCGCCATATATTAAATCAAATGTGATCATGTTATGATCACTATTGCCAAGCGGCCCTAACACATTTACCTCTCACACTAGATCCTGTGTTTCACTAAGAACTAGATCTAAAATAGCTTCCCCTCTTGTTGGCTCCTGAACCAGCTGCTCTATGAAGTAATCATTATTTCATCTAGAAACTTTAGCCCCCTAGCATGGTCTGATGGAACATTGACCAAGTCATTACTGGGGTAATTGAAATATCCCATTATTACTGTGTTGTAAACTTTGCTAGCTTCCCTAATTTCTGTTAGCGTTTTATCAACTGTCTGATCATTCTGGCGAGACAGACGGTAATACACCCACACTGCCATTCCCTTACCTTTTTTACATGGACTTTTTATCTATAGAGATTCTACAGTGTATTTTGTTTTCTACAAAACCTTTATCCCGTTGGACTTAATACCCTCTTTAACATATAGTACCACTCCTCCATCTTTGTGATCTACCCTGTCATTGTGATACAGTTTGTAGCCTGGTATCACAGTGTCCCATTGGTTATCCTCCTTCCATAAGGCCCCTGAGATGCCAATTATAACTAACTTTTTTTATTCAGTGCTATATATTCTAACTCTCCCATCTTATTTTTTAGACTTCTAGAATTTGCATATAGGCATTTCAAAGTCTGTTTTTTCTTCATATTAGAAGTCTGGCTATCAGATAACAAGGCAAATTGGAATTTTTCAACTCTGATTTTTACTTAAAGGCACCTAGATTACTTTTCCTTTTATTGAAACCTTTTTATCAGGATGCCCTAACTTCCCTGTTTTGCTAGTAAACTTCAAAGATACATCATTCCAAACCATGTGTTCTTGGGCGACTGTCAGTTTGCCCCCATTTTCTAGCTTAAAAGCTGCTCTAGCTCCTTTTTAAAGGTTAATGCCAGCAGCCTGGATCCACCCTGGTTAAAGTGAAAAATCCCCCCTCCTTCCCCAGAATTTTGGCCATTCCTAACAAAGCCAAACTCTCTTCCATGCACCATCATCTCTTCCACGCATTGAGACTCTGGAGCTCTGCTTGCCTTTTGGGTCCTGCAGGTGGAACAGGAAGCATCTCTGAGAATACTATCCTGAAAGTTCAGGATTTCAAATTTCTACCTGAAAGCCTAAATTTAGCTTCCAGAACCTCTCTCCCACACTCATATCATTAGTGCCAACATGTACAAAAACTGCAGGCTCTGCCCCAGAACTATCTAAAATCTTATCTAGGTGGCATGTGAGGTCCGCTACTTTCACATGAGGAAGGCAGGTAACCAGATGATCCTCATGACCACCAGCCACCCAGCTATCTACATGTCTGATGATCAAATTTCCAACTATAACGGCCGTCCTAACCCTTCCCTCATGGGCATATGGGCCTAGAGACACATCCTTAGTGCAAGAAATTATTACATCACTTGGGGGACAGGTCCTAGGTACAGGGTCACTTTTTGCCACATAAAGGTGATGTTCTCCTTTCACCTGACCTCGCTCTCCTCAATGGTAGTAGAAAGGCTACCAGACTGGAGATAGGATCTCTCTACCACATTCTTGTAGGTCTCATCTATATAGTGCTCCGCTGCCTCAGCTGCTCCAAATCTGCTACTCTAACATCCAAAGATTGGACTCATTCCCTGAGAGCAAAGAACTCTTTGCATCTAGTGAACACATAAGAGCTCTCACCAACTGGGAGAAAATCATATATGTAACACTCTGTGCACAAGACTGGATAGTCCCCATTTGGCTGCTGAACTGCTGTCTGCATCTTAGAAATTAAGATTTTATTTTAACTATTTAAAGTTGTTCAGTTGTTTAAAGTTGCTAGGGGAATAGGGATACCTGAACCAATACTATCATACCTAATAAGTATAATGGACTTTTAGTTTTCACTTCAAGGTGAACTGCAAGGATTTAATTAATCTATTCCTAAGGCCTAATAACTTGCTGATTTAGATAATCAGTTAAACTTGAAAGTGAGTAAGATTGTTCCTTTCCCCTTAACTGGAGGCTATAAATCAAGGATTATATTTGGGGTAGGTGGGAGAGAAAGAAACACCAATTGAAAGCTATCTTGTGGTACTAAGTCCTGCCTAACTTAACAAAAACAATGAATTTTAAAATATTCAGATTTTATCAGATTTAACCCAAAAAATCCCTTTTCCCCAAGATTTAGAGAATTTCCCAGCAGGCAAATACATACAAGTACAGATTTCTTTCCAACAGTAGCAGTCCTTCTTGCTAGTCCTTGAAGACTGAAAATCACTGAGATCTGGCTGACCTGTTTTCTAACAATGTTCTGGGGGATTCACACTTCCCTTGGTTTGATAGAAGGAGCCTTTCAAATTGCTTCTTTGATCTGTCACTTGACTCTAACACCTATTTAAAACAATTTCACAGTTCTCTTGCCTCCTAACTGGAAACCCTCTTTAGAAAGGTCTCTAGAAACAATTTATTTCTTTATATGCAAAGAATATTTTCCTTATTCTACTTTCTCTGTTAAGTTATACTCTAAATTATTTTGATTTAAATGAAAGCTGTCTTGTGGTCCTAAGCCCTGACTGACTTTAAATCTAAATGAAAGCTGCCTTGTGGTACTAAGCTCTGAATGACTTAACAAAAACACTGAATTTTAAAATACACAAATTTTATTAGCTTTAACACAAATAATTCCCGTTTTCCCAAGATTTAGAGAATTCCACAGCAGGTAAATACTTCCAAGTGCAAATTTCTTTCTAGCAGTAGCAGTCCCTTTTGGTGGTCCTTCAGGACTGGTCTTATTTTTCCAGGCCAGGAGCTTCGGGCTACTAACACATGGCCTGGTACTCCTGACTGCCTTCTTAAGGGGGTCGGTGATATCACATGATGCCACCTACTCTCCTTCCAAAGTCTGGAATGAGAATGCAGCTATAAATAAGCCCCCCCCCCCCCCCCAAGAAGTCAGCCCCATACAGACAACCTAAAGAAGTCTCACAGGGCTCCGCACTACCCTCACTTCTCTTCAACATATTCATGCAATCTATTTGCACCATATTCCACAAGCACAATATCCAGTACAGGATCTATGCAGTTGATATCATGATGTTCACAGCCTACAAAATCTGCAGTCCAAATCTACACAAAATAACCTCATGCTTCCAAGAAATTTCACAATGGCTACACGAACACGGCCTACAAATCATCTTTAAGAAAACAGACATACTACATAACTCCAGAAACAATAGACTCTCACCCCCCAAAACTATCAAACTACACAACATCGAGCTTGAAACCAAACAGGAAGTAAAATACCTGGGCGTAACAATCAACCAACACTTCACTTATATCCCCCACATCAAAAAAATCTACTCAAGCAATATGCCACAAGATAAAAATACTACGCAACCTTCAACATATTACTAGTAGCATCAGACTTCCATTCCGTACTCCAGGCTCTTATATTCCTCCTACTGGACTTCTGCAACAGTATATACCAAGGACTTCCTAAACATGCTCTCCACCGGCTACATTTAGTCCAAAACGCTGCAGCACGCACCCTAACAAATGCAAAAAAGAGGGACCACATCACACTGATTTTGAGAAATCTACACTGGCTACCTGTACACAACAGAGTCAAAAATAAGTCAACCATGATCATTTACAAAACATTACATGAATAATCTTCAAGATATCTAGAATCTCTCCTCTGCACATTAACTACCAACAGAGCAAGGTAAAAATGTAATGCAAACCTTCTCGACCTACCGGCAGAATAAACTCGCATGAACCAAAACACGTGCAGTAGAGCCTTCTCTACTTACACACTCGACCTGTGGAATGCACTCCCCAGCAAACTCAGGTAAGCCCAGGAACTAAAGAAATTTTGCAAAGACCTTAAAAACTACTTTTCAATGAAAACTTCAACACTTGAGCATTGCTCCCCCCTGCATTTACCTTTGAACACTCTCACATGACTTCTCCTACACTCCTCCCACCCTCTCACCCCTCCACCCCTGCTCCCCACCCACTCCCCTGTATATAAGTTGCTGTATATAAGTTGTAACTGTATATCGCTGTTAAATATCTAAAAGTTCTATATAAACCTGTTAAGTTCCTTGTCTTTGCAAACCACCTTGATTCCCAGATAAGGTGGTATAAAAAAAGTTAAACAAATAAAATCACAAAGAACACCCCATGTAGATTCCTCATGCTCCTCTCCCCCTCACCCCCCCCCCCCCCAAGATTACCTGTTAAAATCATTGGTGGTCCAGGATTTCGGAGGCAGAAGGAGAAGCAATCCCCATTCCTCCTTCTGCCTGCTTCTCAAAAATGTATATTCCATTGCAGATCTTTGTGTTATCTGTAAAAGGCAAACTTCTCCTACTACCAGCCCTTTGCAATATCTCTCACAAAGATATTGAAGAGAATCAGTCTCAACATCAACCCTTGGGGTATATGACTAATCACCATTCTTTTCTCAATGTAAACTTGATTTACAGTACTTTCCCTTTTCCATCATTCAGCCACTTTCAAATCCATGCATCCATCCTAGAGTCGACTTTCTTTGCAGAACGATATCAAAACATTTGCTGAAATCCAAGTATACCATGTCCAGCAAATGCCCCAGTTTAATTTCTGCTCACCCAAAGAGATTGATCAGATTTGTTTGTCAACATTTGTCAATGGTGAAAGCACACTTCCTCATATACTGTTAACCCACTAGATTCAAAATATCTCACTATGAGACATGATTACTAAAGGGCTGCAACTAGCGCAGGACTAATGTGTGATTACTGTGCTTTTATAGTGCAGCAGATACGGATCAACTGTGCTAAATAAAGGGGGCATGACCATGATAGGGAGGCATTGCAAAGTCGACTCTAAGATGGATACATACATATCAAATCGTACGCTGCGAGTCCAAATGGGCCAAGAAATTTCAGATACATTCCCCCAAGATCAAGGGATACCATAAGGCTTGGCCCTCTCAGCCTTACTTCTTAACTTATACTTGCAACCCATTACAGACATATTCAGAAAATTTAACATTGATCATTACATTTATGCTGACAACATTATGCTGTCCCTCCCCACAGACACAAACAACCCCTCCTACCTCAATCTCTCAGAATGCATAAGAGAAACCAAATTGTGGTTAAAGTCCAACCACCTTAATATCAATTTCAAAAAAACTGAAGCAATGTTTATATCGAGAAACCAAGACGCTACCATCCTAAAACCATCACGATCAACTATATAGTCATCCCTGTTAAACAAGAAATAAAATACCTTGGGATAATATTAGATCACAACCTCAGCATGCTCCCCCATATAAAACAAAAAGTAAAAACCATATTCGTTAAACTAAAAACTGTGCAGCATCTAAGACCCCTTCTGGACACTCATGACTTTAAGTCAGTAGTCAACGCCTTAATCACCCCTCATTTCGACTATTGTAATAGTCTACTACACGGACTACCACTCAAAAACATAAGCATACTCCAGAGAGCCCAAAACATCACTGCCAGGGTTGTCACCAAAGCCTGCCTAACTGAACATATAACCCCTATCCTACAAGACCTACACCGGCTCCCAGTACTGAGCCAAATAAAATCTAAGATACTTATAACAACATTCAAACTGATTAAAGGCATCTCCCCCTCCTACTTAACTACCCTCCTACATACACCACCTGTATCCAGAACACGCAGACAAGACGCAAACCACTCACTTGCAATACCCAAAGCCATTTGCAGGACAAAAAAAAACACAAGCTCTAGGGCCTTCTCAGTCACTGCACCCAGCCTCTGGAATGAACTGCCACTATCAATTTGCATGACCAAAGACTTACAGCAATCTAGAAAAGGACTCAAAACATTCCTATTCTCTGAGTATTTTGGAAACTCAACTGAAACTCCTCCCTCACAAACAGACATACAATACACCCAAGGAATGACCCTCTAACTCCCCCCACACACACACATGCTACCCCTCCCCCTTTTTTCCTTTTAGACGCCCACAAACAGTAAACTACGCAACTCAAACTAAGGTTCCTATGCACAACTATGATACAATAGTCAATCCTCACCTCTTAGAACTGCTGAATACACTTTGCACCTATGTAAATAGTAAATAGTGGATCTACCAAGATCTGCTAAGTTTACACAAAATTTGATTTGTAAGATATGTTCCTGTAAATAGTTTAAATAATGTTCCATGTAAAATGTTCTGTTTTCATTCTGTTAAATGTAAACCTCCCCTGATCTCTGGAAGGGGCAGTATAGAAAAATCAAATGAATAAATAAATTGCCACACTAGGTGCATCAGTCACATGGTAGTAGCATCATGCAATCGCTGTGTATGCATGCTGTGAAGGTGTGTGCTACTTTACCCTACGCACTTGTGTGCTAACACCAATTCAAACCTCCCCCCCCCCCCCAGACAGGTACATGTCAATGTGGCCACAGTCTATGCTGTGAAGGTGTGTGCTACTTTACCCTACCCACTAGTGTGCTAAAACCAATTCAACCCCCCCCCCCCAGACAGGTACATGTCAATGTGGCCACAGTCTATGCTGTTAAGCGGGTTAGCAACACTTGACAGATATAGGACAAGAGTGGACACATCCTGGTAGCTGCCACATGCCATGGAACCTGAGAGTCCTGGCAGCAGATATGCCATCTCTTTGGCCCCAGATTATAGTTTCTGTGCAAGGGGAGGTCACACAAGCAGTGGAGGAGGACGTGTATGTACAATACAGGCTGACTAGACCCAGCCTCTAGGTCAGGCATATTGGAAAAGCGTGAGCTAAATAAATAAGATAAGATATTGGAAACCAGCACCAGATAGGGCATACAACTTGTGGTCCAGGAGGTGGACACCCACTTCATGGGCCAAACAACTGCCTTAGGAGGTGAGAGGCATGTTCCTCACTTGGTGAGAGCTCTGGGGGCATTCCACAGTACACCCTACACACCACCACAGAGAAGGGCACCCCAGTCAGTCCCCCAGCTTGAGCCTGTCAGTTTTCAAGGAAAAAAAAGTTCCCCAAGCCCTAGGGACCCAGCAAGTGTTCCCAAGGTGGAAAGAACACCTCATCTCCTATCAACTTGCCAGGTTGGGGGGGGGGGGCACTAACAAGGAGCTACAACAGAGTTAGCCTTTCTTCAGTAGTTTCAATGTAAGCAAATGCTCTGAGCCAGAAGGCCACAGACATGACTTCCTTTGTTCAAGATGAGGAACCATGTGCCCCCCAGAAACAAAGCTCATGGCACTGGCACATTTCCTCAGGTGCACATCTGTACTGAAACATGGAACCCCACCAAGAGGTGGGGGTGGTCTGATGGAACAAATATGTGCCAGACCTACTATGGCCAGTAGTTGCAACAACTGATTTGCATGCCCCACCCCCAATTGTGTCCCGTCATCCAACCCAGCCTATATGATTCATCCCAGGTTGTTTGTTTGAGAACAGACCCTGCCTCCCCATTCCCTATTAGTGCTGACTGTCCACCCATGTGTGACTGCCTTGTATATGCTATCCTCCAACTACACCAATGCTCATGTGGAAGGGGTTTCCCACCAACCAGCATGCATTCACTGGGGTTAGGAAAGGGGCAATGTGGTCCCAACCCCCTGCTGTTGCTTCTGATGTTGCAGGGCCCTCCCCCGGATATCTGTTTATCACACAGTCTTGAGCTATTATCTCCCCATGTTGGCATGGAGGCCGGCATGGAGGCCGGATCTATGGGTGCAGCCCTGCCTCCGTTATATGCAGGGCATGTGTAAGGGTATTGGGCACCCTAGGGGAACAATTAGTTTTACGCCACCTCCTCGGATCAGCACAGCAGCAACTTTCCCATAACAATCCTGTGCAAATGCATCATTGGATATCATACTTTGAAATATTACCTTTGCCTTGTATGTATATGTGTGCTCTCTCTTTTGGTGGATGTCAGGATCTATTGTTTTTATTTCACTTCTGCTCTCTGTCCTTCAGAAGTTGATGCCCTAGATGGCTGCCCATTTTGCTGTCTGGTTGGGTCTGACCTGGTGTTTGGCTTGGCATATGCGAGTGATGGCCCATAGGGATCATGCCCATACAACATGTTGGGACCATTCTGGCACAATGGGTGCAACTAGCACCTGGTCAGAGGCTAGTATTATCTGTGTTCATGCTAGTGGCATCTTTTGTGGTCAAAGGTACCAGTAATGCAACTGTGCAGACTGTGCATGGCTGTTTCCAGCCACCCTCTGCCCCACCCATTTGCACTGTTCTTGAGTAGCGCAGCATTTTTAGCATCAATGCATTGTTACCACAGACTCCTAGCTACTGCAAACCCAAAATGCACAGGAGCCCCATGCTAAACCCCGCACTCCCAGCTACCTCAATGTAGTAAACATGCCCCTATCTATTCCTATAATAGAGGTTCCATTCTCTCAATGTGAACCTCTACCTCATTACCTCTTTTATAAAGAAGGACAGCATCCACCTTTTTCCAGTCATAGATATACTGTATATACAACAGCCTTGGGCAACAATAACTGCTGATAGCACAAGAAAAATGTCTAAATAAATAGATCTGCTCCTTTCTCCAAAGACTGATAGAACAGATCTGTCAGCTGATATACTCCCATATGAATTCTGGAACAAATGGAAGCTCCCATGCTAATTTAGACATAGTACAACTTACTATACAACTGAGGTTGCAAAAACAACATTTTAGGGATAAAGCTGCAGTTTCAAGATTCATTTTGTGAAATTGGTTCTCTTGAAATATTAGAGTCCAACTTTGATCTTATTATAATAAGATGTAAGATCTATGAACAGAGAGACTTTGGGGTATGTTTACTAAACTGCGGTAACGTTACATAATGCGCGTTATGTAACGTTAACAATCATTAACCCTTTGAAGGACTACTTTAATTTTTTAATCCACATTCTGCAGCTGGGTTAATTTTTGCATATTTCAGGAAAATTGTACCCGTCTTATTCAATATGTTCTAATAGTGATTTTCCTTCTGCTATAGTCATGTATTATATACCATTTGATAGGAATATTTAGTCAGAATTTTGGATCCCAAGAATTTTGGGCTCGGCCTGGAAAGGGTTAAGTAACGTTAATGCGCGTTATGAGACGTTAACGATCCTTAACGTCTCATAACGCGTGTTATCGTTACTTAACAATCGTTCACATTCCACAGCGCGGTATAACACCGCAGAAGGTGGAGAGAGGGCGGAGAGAAGGGGTCAATGGGTGGAGTGTGGGCGGGGAGAGGCTCCATTCACACTAACGCGCTGATCTGAAGAGCTGAATCCTAACGTGATATAAAACCTGCCGTTAGATGCACATATGCAGGAGAGAGAAACCATTTTCGTGTCAGTAATGTAAAGCCAAGGCAGAGAGCCCAAAAACTGTGATATTAGTGCTCCATGTACAGCAATACCATAGTGCCAAAGTATGAATGGCCACTATGGCGATGGTGCAAATGGGGCATAGGGGGCCGAAGGCAGGGCATGTAGCATGGGCAGCTGGGGCACAGGGTGGACCAGGCGGGTGCCTAGGTGGCACATAGGAACATAGACACCAGAGATCACCAAGACAGCAGTTAACCAAGGCCAAACACAATCCACCAATATCTACCTGGTCCACCCTAGCCAATAGTCGCTAGGGCACAGACCTGACATCCCCCAGCCATCCCGCCCCCATGTGGAGGGGACATAATAGTGGTAGGCAGTGATGGGGGGATGTGAGGATGTCCATGTATGCCCCCCCACCCCGGAACCCGCTTCCTAGGCAGACGCCTACCTACACAGTGGATGGCCTGGGACTGCGCACTACCAGCACCGACAGCAAATGGCCACGTCAGCTTGGCAGGGGGGCGTGTGCCTGTACTGGAGGGGGCAGTGCCACCTCCCTGCAGTGGACCTAGGCCATGCTCTGCATCAGTACGTCGTGTGCAGTGCAACATAAAAGGTCTGGCTGAGGAAAAGTGCAGGTAGCTCCAGGGACTACCATGCATCTATGGCATCAGTGTGGTGCAGTACACCCAGCCAGTGTGTCCAGGAGCAGAGGGTCACAGGTTCAAGTCCCAGCTGTGGTTCCAGCAGAGCATGTCCCTATATTTTACCCTACAATGCAGATACAACAGCAACATGTGCAAAGCCCAAAGCAGCAGCGAACAGAGGTGCAAACACCCACTCACACAGGCTCCACAATCCAATGATGCATGGAGCGGCAGGCTGTTGGCCCCAGCAGTGGGATGATGTTATCACCAGAGCACTACTACTACCCCCTGCACAGTTTAGCAATGTTGGCACTGTGCTCAGGACTAGTGTGGCGGGCAGGGCTGCCAACCACTCCTATCTTTGTATAATGCTGCAAAAGGAGTGAGCATGTTTGTATGTCTATCCATTGTTCTGTGGCTGCCCACACTTCACTGGGCCCAAAATGTCCCACTGTTACCAGCGTTAGCCTGATTAGATGCATAATGAGGAGCAAGGTATTCTGGGTATGGCCTGGACAAGGCAGATTGGCCAGGATGCATCTTCACAGGGTGTGGGGCAATGGCTAGGATACTGTAGTGCCTGACCACCACCTGCATGGACAGGTTGGCCACAGCATGGCATGCTGGGAGGGCACTCACTCTGAACGAGCAGTGACCATGGCAGGTCTAGGTTCCCACATAGCGCTCTATGCTATTTGTTTCTAGTGATATATTTGTGTTCCCTAGTGCCGGGGTCCCAATCACTGAGCTGCCTGCTTCTTGCACATAGTTCCTGGTGGACTGTCTGCAGTTAGACTGTGCATGGTTGGGACATCTTTAAAGTACAGTCTGACTGCGCTGACTGCTGGTGATTGGCAGACAGTGGTGGGAGGCACTTGGGGTTTTCAGACCTAACCCTAACATTGCTGCTGGTCTGCCACTGTCCCAGTCATAGGTATAGCTCTGGCCCACCAACCCTGGAGGGCTGTCTCGTACAAACAGGATAGAGGTTGCTTCTCTGGGGCAGGGGCACTGTTCTTTACCTACAAAAGTGGTGACGTGGGCCCTTTGGGGGATGTAGTGTGTATACCACTGTGACCGATGTAGCCACTGTCCAACAGACAAGCACAAATCCACGTGCCACTCAACAGACCCAGTCTGGGTCCGATGCAGCCACTGCTACACACACCTCATGCAATTCTAGGAACCCCTCTGCCCTGATAACAGCTGCCCATGTCAGCCAGACCCTCAAATGGTGTACACACTAATCTGGCTGGTGTCTGGCTCCACAGGGCCACATGTGACTGCAGGATACAGATGGACACCAAATTATCTTTGGCTGTACTGCACGGAACACCTGTCATACACTGGTAGTGATAGGGATGTACAGCAGAATCTATCTCTAGTAGCACATGTACTGCGGACCTAGTGCTGGGCACCCAACCTATCGCTCAGCGTGAACACAGAACCTGCACAATGGCATGGTCTGTAGCTACTCCATGCCAGTATCACGCACTGTCAGTTCGTCTTTCCAAGCTGGGGGACCGGAGAGGTGCAGACCCCATTTGGTGATCAGCTGTAGATAGCTATTCAGCATGTGCATTGCATCATGGGTACTGGTGGGGTTACCCTATCCTGGCACTCAGAGCAGACAATTTGTGCGGTGACCTGCAGTCCTTCTGTACCCAGACATTGCTGTGACATACACCATGGGGGTATAGCCTACTGGTTAATTCAATGTCATTCTTGGCAGTGTTCATGGGTTCAGTTCCTCATTGTTCCCCCCTCTCATGCCTGTCCTACTCATATAGTGTGCAGGCCTGTAGAGGTCATATTTTTGCAGATCTGTGCTTCCAGCCCACAATACCCTCGCCACAACTGCCAACATTCCCTCGGTCCGTCTATCTGCCTCTGTCAGCTGTGTAGAGTCCTGTCTGGCAGTGCAGGCTGCCACCCCATGTCATACCCTTTCCTGCATTGCGCCTCTTCATGCTTGCCTTGCCTGTGCCTGATCTGCATGGCACCACCACTCCTCTGTCCACCCATCATTGTAACTATCCTGCCACCTCTGCCTCCACTGGGGGACATGTATTCCCATTGTCTGCCACCAACTGTTTTTCTGGCACTTTCATTGCCAACACCCTGTTCTGTGGTACAGCTGCCCCACCATGTTTGTCATCGGTACTGGCAGGCACATGGGATGCCGGCAGATATGACAGGTCCAGCGGCTCCTACTTCTCCCTCCTTCACTCACCTGTTCATTGCCTTTCCTGAGTGCCCTATCTAGTGTTAGGGCTACATCTGTCTCTGTTCCGAACAGGTCATGCATGTCATCCTGAGGCACCTTGCAGTCCCTAGGGCACACTAACCTAGGACACCATAACCTTGTTAGGCCACCTTAACCTATGGTCCCATAGTCCAGGGTGCCTTCTGCGGTGCCTTGTCCAAGGGTACCTAATATGGCGCTCAGCCTAGGAGGCCCTATAGGGCGCCTTATGAGGCACCTTACAGGGCAACTTACATGGCACCTTATAAGGTACCATACTAGGCACCTTATAGGGCACCTTGCATGGCACCTTACTAGGCACCTTATAAGGCACCTTACATGGCACCTTATATGGCACCTTACATGGCACCTTATAAGGCACCTTACCAGGCACCTTACATGGCACCTTATAAGGCATCTTACATGGCACCTTACTAGGCACCTTATAAGGCACCTTACCAGGCACCTTATAAGGCACTTTACATGGCACCTTACTAGGCACCTTACAAGGCACCTTATAACGCTCGTTAGTCTAAGACATCTTTTAACGTGTGTTAGTTGTCAGCTTGCTGTAACGATGTACCGCCCATGCCTTTATATGGGCATCTCTACTTTACCGCGGAACCTACCGCAAATGACATTACCGCAGTTTAGTAAACATACCCCTTTGTTTTGTCCTAAATCATTTGAGGCTGTGCTGAAATTTGACATTGCACTAAACGCTTTCCTTTTCTTTAGATGGAATACCAGTTGTCAATGCTGTCAGTGACTCTGCCCCACTTAACTTTTCAATCCTTTTCTATGCAAGGAAGGACACCGACTGTCACTGGTTCAGAGGACATTTCTAGTACCAGCTGCTGGAGCAGTGGGGAGCATGGCAAGTGACAGGAAAGAGGGGGAGATTAACATTCATGACTTTTTAAACTAGAACTGCTTAATGGATGTGACACTGACTCTCTGCAGTTTAGATATATTTTATTTTAACTATGGAGAGGATGGCAATAAGGGTTGGATAGGATGCATCCTGAGACAGCTGATGAAGGCTCCTACCTAGTGTGTTGTGCTGGGATGTTAATATGAACTACAATGTTTGGTAGTTAATCACATTGCAGGGATGCTTTCCACTATTTAAATTTTGCACAAAGAACATATACCACATCCACAGGCACAGAATGTTACGCACTTGCCAATTCTTTTTGCATTTCTTCCCATAAATGAGCTACACTTCTATTTTTGTTGCAGATCTGTACTGTTGAGGACAGGATATGAGTTTCTTATGAGATATACAATTTAAAGTGGTATCAGAATAAAAATCAAACCTGTAACTTATAAAGTCCCATTTTCCATAGGATATCTAGGTCAGAAAAGACACACTCATGTTGCAACATTCAAAACTTCTTTGGTATTTTACAAAAGCCTTGTTGAAATCAGAGCCTTTTACAAAATCTCTATAAGGACATGCAGGAGTACATATATATCTGCCAGCATGTACAGAGAGAACTGTCCCTTGTAAATTAGCTTCTATGAGAGCAATTTAGAAAAAGCTGTTTGGTAGAGTAAAAAAGCTGTCTTAAAATTGCCTGCCTTGTATTAAGTAAGGGCAGGGATCAAAAAATTGTGTACCTTTACCCTCAGAAAACTAAACAGGATCAGAGGTAGGATTAGGGTGGGGGTAACAACATGCATAGTTTTTCACTTTAAAAAAACACACAAGTTTTCTTTAGGAAAAAGTATCCACAGATAAAGCAGCTGCAAACTGGCACAAGATACAGGGGTAAGGGTACCCATGGATTTTGGACTTACCTGCAGACTTTCATCATAATCAATAAATATCAATTATGCAATTGGGGCTTGTTTCCATAAAAACACACCTATGTGGTAGGTCTTCTTCTTTAATCCTTAGATGGCGTTTGGGGAGCAGGTTGTCCTCTCAACCAATATGCTGCTGTCAGTGCCGCTGGATTCCATGTGTTGCTCACAATATGCTTCCAACCTTGGCGATCGGTGGTGATATTTCTGGCCTCATCGATGATCAGTTGCTGGTTCCTTAGGTCTTCCTCAATGTGTTTGAACCATGTATTCTTCGGTGCTGCTCATAGAACCCTCTAGTGGAGAGGTCTCTCTTGCCAGAGGAATTTGTATGGCAACTGACTGGTGTACATTCTGCAAACGTGGCCAAACTTTCACAGTCTGCGTTTTTGGATTTGTTCTTCAACTGAAGGCTGATGGTCGCACCTTGTCCGAATTGTCTCGTTTCGATGGCGATCACGAAGAGAGATACCCAAAATCTGTTTCAGGCATCGCATTTGAAAGACCTCATACTAGCTCATATCAGGTTTAAACAGAGTCCATGTTTTCAATCCATATAGGAGAATTAGCAAGATCAGTGTTCGGAAGAGGAAATTTTGGTCTTGGTGGAGATATTGGCCTTCTTCCAGAGGCACCATTTGAGCAAGGTGAACGCTACTGCTGCCTGGCCAATCCTGCTTTGTACATCAGTGGTAGATGCCACCTTCTTCTCCTGCACCAGTGATCTCAGGTATTTGAATTCTTGGACCTGCTCAATTTGGATTCCATCAAGGTGAACATTGGCGTGAGATACATCCATGGTCATAACTTTGGTCTTGTCTGCATTGATTCTTAGGTCATAAGATTGGACGACACTGACAATGTGGTAAAGGATGTCAGTGGCCTTTGCATCCATGTCAGCAAATATGGCACTGTCATCTGCGAACATCAAGTTGGTCAGGAAGTTGTTCACGTCGCACTGGACCCCGCATCTCTCCTTGAATGTTTTCCTCATAATGGTGTCAATCACGATATTGAAAAGGAGGGGTGAGGCAACATCTCCCTGGCGGACTCCAGTTTGGATAGGAAATTCCTTAGCTAGTTCATTTCGGATCTGCACACTGCTGGTTGAGACATTGTATGATGCTTGGAGAAGTTGGATGATCTTCAGCGGCACGTGCTTGTTCTCCAATGTTCTCTACAGGGTGGGCCAGTGAACACAGTCGAATGTGGATTTGAAGTCAATGAAGACGATGATGGCTCGCTTTCCACCCCTGATCCTTTCCTCCGCCAGTTGATGACTGGAGAATATTTGATCAGTGCAGCCCCGAGGTTAGCCTAAATCCTTCTTGCTCTTCTCGGCTGGTCTGTACACGATGTTTATGCAGCCTTGATTGTATGATCTTCATGAAAACCTTGCCAACGATTAAAAGGAGGCTGATGCTGCAGTAGTTCTTGCATTCCCAGCTATCGCCTTTCTTCAGGATTGGCACAATGATGGCTTTCTTCCATGCTGATGGAACTCATTCCATGCACAAGATGAGTGTTAGGATGACATGGCAGGTCAAAAAAGGCTTCTCTTTGATGCCAGTTTTATAAAGACTACTTCTTTTTAATTAATGAAAAATGTTTGGATAAAAGGAAAGAGGCATCAACAACAGTACCTTCATTGCAATTTCTCAGCCAAACCGTCCATTTTTCTCTTAATTTGCCTCTCTTCCTATAATATATTTAATATTTGCATGTGCACCCAGCACCAGTGGAAAATTTGATAATCTCCAAGTACAAGCAGAAATGTAGCCTTCATATATGGGTGACATTGGCACCCCTGGAGCCCGCGTGGGAACGCTCCCCATCATCCTATAGGAAAGCCTTTGGGAGTCCTCCTCTGTGCCTGCGTGACTGCCTTGCCACTCTTCTGACACCCTCTCCTCAGGTCTTCTTTTTCCATAGAGCCAGCAGGATCAGTATTTTGCTTTTCCTGTCATCGCAGAAAATTTGTCGATATAGCGCTTCTGCCTTCCTGTTTTTTCATTGGCATCGCCTCCGATTCCAGTACTTCATTATAATTTCTTTTTATATTTTTTTCTTTTTCATTTTTTCCTTAGAGGGCCTCGGGCCCCACATATGCCTTAGGCCTACTCTCTCCACCATGGAGAAACGCTCTAGCAGTTTCAAGAAATGCACCAAGTGCTTCCGAAAAATTTTGGTCATGGACACACATGAGTGGTGCCTTATGTGCCTTGGTCCCGATCATGACCCATATTCTTGCTTCCTCTGTAAGCAGATGACTAAGGGGTATGTTTACTAACCTGCAGTAAGGTAACAGCGGTAACAGTAATGCGCGTTAGGTAGCGTTAACACGCGTTAATGTTACGTTAATGTGCATTAGCGTGACATAATGCGCATTAGCGTGACATAACACGTGCTAGTATTCCTGGCCACGGTAAGTCCAGAAAAGAGTGGAGAGAGAGCGGAGAGAAGGGGTCAATGGGCAGGGAGTGGGCAGGGAGAGGCTCCCGCGACACCAACACGGGGAACTGAAGGGCTGAAAAGTAACACAAGTGAAAACCTGGTGTTAGAGGCACATTTGCAGGAGAGGGAAACCATTTCCGTGTCAACAATGTACAGCATAGGCAGAAAGCCCAAGAAAGGTGATAGAAGTGCTCCATTTGCAGCAACAGCATAGTGCCCAGGTATGAAAGGCCACTATGGTGATGGCACAAATGGGGCATAGGGGCTGCAGGCGGGACATGCAGTGGGGGCAACTGGGGCACAGGGTGGACTATGCGGATGCCTAGGTGGCACATAGGAACGCAGACAATGGAAACCAGCAAGACAGCAACTGACCAGGGTCAAACATGCCCATGAGTCTGTGTCCAACAGCATCCCATCCAGGGGACATTACCCAGCAGGTACCCCAAGGGGCACATAACATTGACAGACAGTGCCAGGGGAAGCATAGACATCTATGTAGGCAGCACTACCCCAGAACTCACACCTTAGGCAGCCACCTACCTGCCCCCTGGATGGCCAGGGACTGCACACCACCGGCACCGACAGCATATGGTCATGGCATCATGGCAGGGGGGGGTTGTGCTGGAGGGAGTAGTGGCATCCACCTGCAGTGGACCTAGGCCATGCCCTGTACCAGTACATGGTGTGCAGTGCAACAGAAGAGGTCTGGCTGGGGAAAGTAAGGGTAGCGCCAGGGACCACCATGTTGATGTGGCAACAGTGTGGTGCAGTACACTCAGCCAGTGTGTCCAAAAGCAAAGGGGTCAAGTCCCATCTGTGGATCCTGCAGAGCATCATCCCATGGTTTTATCCCACAATGCAGCCACAACAACAACATGTGCAAACCCCAATGCAGCGGTGCACAGGGGTACAAACACACACTCACACGGGCTCCCCTATCCACAGCCTCATGGAGTGTAAGGCTGTAGGCCCCAGCACGGAGCTGCAGTTATCACCAGAGCACTACTACTACCCCCCTGCACAATTTAGCAATGCCGGCACTGTGATCAGGACCAGTGTGGCAGGCAGAGTTGTCAACCACCTCTATCTCTGCACAATGCTGAGATAGGTGTGGAAGTGTGCATATGTCTATCCATTGTTTTGTGTCTGCCAACACCTCACTGAGCCCACATTGCTCACACTGCTTCCAGCGTTAGCCTGCAAATGTGCATAATGAGGAGCAAGGTATTGTGGGTATAACCCAGACAGGGCAGATTGGCCAGGATGCATCTGCACAGGGTGGAGGGCAATGGCTGGGACACTGTAGTGCTTGACCACCACCTGCATGGGCAGGGTGGCCACAGCATGTCACGCTGGGAGGTCACTCTCACTCTGACCGAGCAGTGACCATGGCATGTCCATATTCCCACATAGTGCCACACATTGTATATTTCCAGTGATATTTGTGTGTTTTTGGTTGGTGTCTGTGCTATGCATACCACCTCTGTTTGTACAGGGCTCTCTGTGAGTATATCCTATGGATTGGCTAGTGGGCTGTCTGCAGTTAATCTGTGCATGGTGGGACCACCCTGTAGGATGCTGCAGGTGCAGTCTGATTATGCTGGTGGATGGCAGACTGTGGTGTGGGGCAGTTGAGCTTTCCCCTGCCCACCCCAAGCATCACTGCTGGTCTGCCATAGTTGCAGGTATGGCTCTGGCCCATCAGCCCTGGAGGGCTGTCATCAGCCAGCAGGACTAAAGTGCTAGTAGTACAGCCGTTCTGCAGGTTGCAGGCAACCTGTCCCACTACACCCCTCATCAACACTAGGGGTGATTGTGGGCCCCTTGGGGTATATAGTGCATATCACTTAGACCAGTGGTTCTTAACTGGTCCTACTTGAACCCCTAGGCCAGTTGGGTGTTCAGGATAGCCCTAATGAATATGCATGAGATATATATGCATTAGAGAGATCCTGCCAACCTGACTGGTTTGTGGCCCTCTAGGGCTGGATTCGGAGACCCCTGCCTTACATCTCTGTCATTTAAGAATGTGAGTGGGCAAGGTGCAGATCTCCAAGACATCAAAAAGGTTATATAGAATTTGTCACATGCCTCTTTGCTTCTCACCACCACCAAAATATTGTCTATTAGACAACTTTTTGGTGGTGGTGAGAATTGTTACCCTATCCTGGCACACAGAGCAGACGGTTTGTGCGGTGACCTGAAGTCCTTCTGTACCCAGCCATTGCTGTGCAACAAGCCATAGAGGTATAGCCTACTGGTTAATACACTGCTGTTCTAGGCAGTAGTTATGGGTTCAATTCCTTGTTGTTTCCTCCTGTCCATGTCAGATATTTTGCATGCCTGTGATAGTCATATCTTTGAAGATCTGTGCTGCCAGCCCATAATACCCTCACCACAGTTGCCATCACTCCTTATACGGCGTTATAAGGCACCTTATTGGGCACAGTACAAGGCACGTGCCTTGTACTGTGCCTAGTAAGGTGCCTAGTAGCATGCCTTATAAGGTGCCTTGTACTGTGCCTAGTAAGGTGCCTTGTAACGCGCGTTAGCCTAAGGCACCTCATAAGGTTACCTGACACGGCTTGCCATACTGATGCACCACCCATTCCCTTATATGGGCATCTAGGGAACCTAATGTGGGGAACATTACTGCAGTTTAGTAAACATATCCCTAAGAGAGATCTGGGAAATCAGGCCAGGAAGTTATTGGAACTTTTCCCATTGGATTCAGTTTCATTGGCAGCGACATCCTCCCAAACCTCATCAGCATCAAAGGAATGTAAAACTTCGAAGACTCAAAGCATAGTTCAGATTCTAAAAGAAAGAAGACTTTGAGATCCCCACAAAAATCTCCATGTGATCTGAAGGAGTCTTGAGCTTCATCTAAGGAATCCAAAGAGTCATCGAGAGGATCAATGGAGAGGACCTATTCAAAACATAGAGACTCCCTAAAGACATCCTCTGAGGCTGGCCACCTAACTGAATGCCCCCGGCAGGAGGACTTGTCCTCCAAAGCCTCACTGGGGAACCTGCAGGCCTCTGAGGCTTTGACCTCGGCAGAGCCCCCGGTTCCATGCTCTGGTATGTTGGTTGCAAGCCCCGTTCTGTTTCTGGACCAGACACTGGCAATCTCGTTGGATCAGCGCATGCTGTCCTTTGAAAAGACTTTAGCAGCTCTCCTTGTAGCCTCAGTACCACAGGCACCAATGACTCCAGGACCATTTTCATTGATATTGACATTGGTACTGACAGCAGAAGAAGTATCGGTACTGATGTCCACCTCCCTCATACCTCTGCTCTATCACAGGAACCGGGATTCAAAACACCATCAACTTGGTCAATTCCAGGTTTGGCATTGCTGCCCAGGCAGCAAGGGGAGAGCAACGAGCACAATTGGTACTGACAGCACCATTCACATGGTCATCGCCACCGACAATGCTCACCAAGTTCAAATTCTGAGGCCTCCGATTCAGACCATTGGTCTCTCGACTCTGAGAAGCTTCTGAAAATGGCATCGGTATCGGAGTCGTCACCTCCCAGCACTACCTCCCATCGAAAGTCACCATCGGAGGACATATTCTTCCAAGAATTTATTTGGGACTGGAGCCCCGGGCAGAGGAAATGGAAATACAGTACCACACAGCTCCAAAGGAAGCAACAATCTTACCGGTACATAAAATCCTACATAACCTGCTGCTTCGCATGTGGGAGACCTGTTTACAGTCTCATCCATTAGCAGACCCCTTGATACAATTTATTGTGTACTGGAGGTCCCCGGATTTCAAAAGAATCAGCTACCACATCATTCGATGGTAGTTGAATCAAGGATGCACCGCATCAAAAGTGGTAAAACACATGCATTGATACCCCCAGCAACAAATCGAGAAACCTTGATGCCTTCGCTTGACGGTCATTTCAGGCCTCTATGCTGACTAGTAGGATCAATGCCTATACCTTATATATGGGAATGTTCCTTAAGAAAATTAATAAGGATTGGGAAGCCTTCCTTCCCTTCATCCCAGAAGAAAAGAGGCCCGCTTTTGAGACAGTCCTCAAGAACAGCCAGCCTTCAATGCATTCGAATCCACCAGCATTGAGACTTGAAGGCTAGCATGGTTACAGGCCTCGGACCTGGAACAATGGGTCCAAGATAAACTTGGTAACATTCCTTGCACTGGGGAGAATCTCTTCGGTAAAAAATGGAGAGAAAAAGCTGGAGAGCTTGAAACTTACGATACCACTCTGAAGAGACTCTCTAGAAAGATGGCTGACCCTTTAAAAAAGAAGCCAACAACAAAGAAACCCTTTTTTCCCAAAAAGAAGAGGTTCTATCCTTCTTATACACAACCTTCTTACCAGCAAGGCAAACAGTAGGGGCCTAAACCTGCTATATAAAAAACAGAATTGCTAAGCAATAGCCAGGAGCTCAGCCACAAGTGACACCCAGCTTTTGACTAAATCCTGGGGAACAGAGTCATCTTATCCCTGTTAGTACCCAATCTAACCAAGATAGCAGGTCGGCTTTGTTTCTTTGCCAACCACTGGCAGATGATAACATCAGAGCAGTGGACCCTAAGCATCATTCAAGAAGGGTACCAACTAAACCTCATGCAAATTCCTCTGCCTCACTTCAGAGGCGAATATCCTCTCCAACCTATGCTCAGAGCCCTACTCAAAGAGGAAATCTCCAACCTGCTCACACAGGGTGCTATTGAGAAGGTTCCAAAACAAGAACTTCACGAGGGGTTCTACTCTCCTTACTTCCTCATACCGAAGAAGTCAGAAGAATACAGGCCTATCCTCAAGCTACACAATTTAAACAAATTGCTGGTTAAAAGATAGAAAGCAGAGGGTAGGGCTAAATGGCCAATTTTTCCAATGGAAAAAGGTGAATAGTGGAGTACCCCAGGGATCTGTGCTGGGTCCGCTGCTTTTTGACATATTCATAAATGACCTGGAAAAGGGAATAACGAGTGAAGTTATCAAATTTGCAGATGACAGAAAACTATTTAAAGTTGCTAAAACCCAAGAGGATTGTGGAAAATTGTAAGAGGATCTTGATAAATTGGAAGAATGGGCATCCAAATGGCAGATGAAATTTAATTTAGACAAGTGCAAAATTATGCACCTAGGAAAGAACAACCCAAAGTATGGTTACACGATGCAAGGTTCCATATTGGGAACCACCACCCAGGAAAAAGATTTAGGGGTCATCATGGATAACATGTTAAAACCCTCCGCCCAATGTGCAGCGGTGGCCAAGAGAGCAAATAGAATGCTAGGTATCATAAGAAAAGGAATGGAAAATAAAACAAAGGATATTATAATGCCTCTATATCGTTCCATGGTGAGACCGTACCTTGAATATTGTTTGCAATTCTAGTCACCATATCTTAAAAAGGATATAGCATTACTAGAAGAGGTACAGAGAAGAGCCACCAAAATGGTAAAGGGGATGGAAGGATACTCCTATGAAGAGAGGTTAAAAAGGTTAGGGCTCTTCAACCTGGAAAAGAGAAGGCTGAGGGGAGATATGATAGAGGTCTATAAATTAATGAATGGAGTGGAACTGGTAAACGTAGATCGATTGTTTACGTCATCAGAATATAAAAAGACTAGGGGACATGCAATGAAGCTACAGGGTAACCTATTTAAGACTAATAAGAGAAAATATTTTTTCACTCAACGTGTAATCAAACTCTGGAATTTGTTACCGGAGGATGTAGTAAAAGCTGTTAGTGTAGCTAGGTTTAAAAAAGGTTTGGACAAGTTCCTGGAGGAAAGGTCCATAAACCATTATTAAAAGGGACCCAGGATATCACTGCTTAACCCAATATAAGCACTGAGGAACCTGTGTCTTTTGGGGAGACTGCTAGGTACTTATGACCTAGATTGGCCACTGTTGAAAACAGGATACTGGGCTTGATGGATCTTGGACCCAGTATAGCATATCTTATGTTCTTATGTCAGGGAAAAGTTCAAAACGATTTCCCTAGGAACCTCCTATCCTACTTGCAAGAACAAGGCTGACTATGTTCCCTAAATCTCAAAGATGCATGATGGAGGTGGAGCCACCACGGGTTGAGATGGCCGCTTGAGTCTCTTGCTCCTCACCCCCTCGCACGACAAATCCCCCCAGCCGAAGTGGAAAAGGTCTTGGTGACTTCCCGGTGACCAGCGAAGAGTGTGAGATGTCGAGCAGTAAGCCCACGAGGCTAGATTATGCCGCAGTGGCGAGTGGCGGTGTTAAAAGAGCTAAGGCCGATCTGCCTTCGCCGCAAAAAACGGCGCAGGCGGGAGAAGAGGTGGTGGGCCTAAAGGAAGTCCTGGCAGAGATCCGGGCAGTGAAGGGCATGGTGGCCGTCAACGGAGAGACCCTGTGCGGAGTGCAGGCAGATATCGCAGAGCTAAAAGAGATGTGAGAACAAATGCTTCAGCTAACAGAGAGGCTGCAGACGTTGGAGACCATCGCGGAGGTGCATGATGAGCGATTCAAGCAGGTGGGGGCAAACTCTAAAAGACTAGCGGCTTTGGAGCGCAGCTTAGAAGATCTCAATAATTGCATGTGGCGAAATAACGTGCGCATCATCGGGGTCCCAGAGGGGGCCGAGGGAATTGATATGAGAGCCTTCCTGTGTGCCACAATCCCTAAGCTGCTCAAATTGGAATTTTGCTATCCGCTAGAGATTGAAAGAGCGCACCGCGTCCCCACCCATCCAGGCCCTAACGTTCGGAGGCCGCGGCCGATCGTCATGTGCGTTTTGCGCCACGACCAAGCGATGCAAATCCTCTCAGCTGCAAGGACACTCCGCTCGGTGCAATTCGAAGGGCAGAGTGTCGCCTTCTATCCAGACTACCACAAAGTGACAGTAGAGCGTCGGAAGCAGCTGCTGTCCTTTAGGCCGTGTCTCCAAGCCCTCCAGGCCCGTTATGGCCTCTTCGCCCCTGCTCGCCTGCGTATAACGCTCCACAACCAGACGAGGATGTTTGAAGATCCCGAGGCCTTGGGGAAGTTCCTAGAGGACAAGGAGGCAGCGATTATGCGTTGATACGGGTGCCTATTGCCTGGGAATTGAGTCGAGAGATGATGGAGAGTCTCAGGTGCCCTACTTTGCCCCAGGAGCTATGTCAGCTGCAGTTGAGAACTATTTGGATCCTGCCTTGTGAATGACTTTGTGTGCGAGACAGATTTGTTTATGCTATTGTTTTTCCTCTCCAGAAGCACATTTTAGACCCAGCTGCTGCGGTCATGCACAGTTGGGGTTGCTGTCGGGAGGTTGGTTGACAATGGGGTCATATAGGCCCTATGGGTGCCCGGGGCTGCTGTGATCCTAGGAATGTTATGTTGTTGAGGAACAAGGTGGATGCTGTTGATGCAAGGGGGAGCGATGTATTATTTGCTGCTGTTCAGTAGCGAGGGGGGGGGGCAGGGGTTCGAGGGGTTATCTAGTCTAAATGGTTCACCCATCTGGAACCCATTTTAGGACGGGCATGGTGTCTCCTCATGGGTATGGGGGGGTAGTTTGGGGTTCAGAAGCCCTAGCGGGGGCCGAGAGCAGCGGTGTGCTTGGTCCTATTCCAGTTGGGCAGTCGTGCTTGTTTAATCCCCCTGCCAAGGTGAGGCGAAGCATCTTGTCCCATGGCGACACTTAAAGCGTTGACGCTGAATGTGAAGGGTATTAACAGCCCATCATGAGGAAGAAAATACTGCAGTACTACAAGAGAGAGGGTGCTGATCTGGTTCTTCTGCAGGAGACGCGCTTGTCTGACACAGAGACCAAGAAGCTGGGTATGGGCCACCTATTAATTGTTGCGCATTCTGCCGCGCGCCAGGGGAAGAATGGGGTGGTTATCCTTGGCAGAAGAGGATTGCCCCTTTGTATAGAGAGGCAGCGTGCTGATGTGGAAGGGAGATGGGCATCAGGACTGGTCCAAGTCCATGGGAAAAAGCTGGCCCTTTTTACAGTCTACGGTCCCAATTCAGATGATCCCAAGTTTTTTCGGGGGCTGGCTTTGGAGATACAGGAACTCTCTGGACACGAGGTTATCTTGGGGGGGGATTTCAATCTGGTCTTAGACCCCTTGATAGATTGTGCTCCCTACCGGCGTCATAGGAGCCAAAGGGCCTCTAAGGTTCTACTGGAATTTATGAGGGAAGCCGGTCTAGTAGACATTTGGGGACTGCTGCACCCTACAGACAGAGAGTTCTCCTTTTTCTCTCTGCCCCACGGGTCGCACTCTCGGCTGGATTTCTTCCTAATTTCCCAGGCCATGGCCGCGGTGGTGGGGGAAACCAAAATAGCAGCAATGCATATATCAGACCACGCGGCGGTTTGGTTCACTTTCCGGGTAGAGGCGGACGTCCCTCCATCGTCGGGTTTTTTCTTTAACAGGAGTCTGTTGGAGAACGAGGCTTTTTGTGATTGTATGCGCCAGAGCATACAGGAATACTTCGGGGCAAACCTCTCTCAGGACACGGTGGGGTGGGCTTGGTGGGAGGGGTTCAAGGCCTTTTTAAGAGCAAAGATAACCAGTTTCAGCATTGGCATCCGGAGAGCGCAGAAGGCACAGTTGGCCTTGCTGGAGGAGCAGATCAAGGCAGGAGAGCGTATTTTGGTCAATAGGACCGAGGCGGGTGTGTTGCTTCGGCTCCAACGTCTCCGCTACCAGTATAATCAAATTCTGAGTCACGAGGCAGAGCAGATCCTGTCCCTCCAGAGGGCCAACTGTTATCTGGAGAGTAATACAGCAGGGAAGTTGCTAGCTAGCACTTTGAAGCCTCGGTCAAGGAGAACCAACATCCAGGCCATCATCCAGGAAGACCAGGTGACACTCTTGAGCAATGCTGACATTGCCGAGGAGTTTCGGAGATTCTATGAGTCGCTATATGCCTCAGAAGGCCGGGCCAATTCGGAAGATTTTGCGACTTTGTTTGCAGATATTCAGCACCCAGTTGTCACATCCCAGCAGGCTTGCAGTTTAGATAGTGATATCTCGGCCCAAGAGATTTTGGACATTTTGAAAGCGGCGGATAGGGGGAAGGCCACTGGCCCAGACGGGATTCCTATGGAGTTCTACCAGGTGTTCGCGCTGGATCTGGCCATGTTTATGTTAGACTTTTTCAACTGTTTGGAGGCCCAATTGCCTCACACGGGATCATTTAGCGATGCGGTAATAGTGGTTCTTGAGAAGCCGGGGAGGGATGCTACGAAGGTAGAGAACTATAGGCCTATATCGCTGCTGAATGCTGACTATAAGGTCTTTTCGGCCATCTTGACTAGGCGACTGGCCAAGGTGGTATCGGAGCTGGTTCATGTGGATCAGTGTGGGTTTATCTCTGGGCGTGCAACCTCGGACAACTCGCAGCTGCTGTTGAATCTGTTTTCTGTGATGGAGTCGAGGGAAGAGCCGATGTTGGGCCTCTCGCTTGATGCCGAAAAGGCATTCGATAGGCTAGAGTGGAGTTTCTTGGCTCTTGCGCTGCAATGGTTTGGCATCGGGGAGCGGTTTACCCACTTTATTCAGATTTTGTACTCTCATCCCACTGCGCGAGTTTTAGCGAATGGTATTGTATCGGCACCTCTGTCCTTGTATAGGGGGTCAAGGCAGGGGTGTTTGCTTTCCCCATTGCTATTTAATCTAGCACTGGAACCCCTGCTGCTGAAGATTAGGCAATCTTCGGTTATCAAAGGATGATTTGGAAGTCAAGGTTTCAGCTTTTGCGGACGACCTCCTCCTTTTTGTGTGCTCGCACTCGGTTGAAGGGCTTCTTGCCACGATTGATAGCTACTCAAAGCTTTCGGGGTGCAGGGTCAACTGGTCAAAACTCTTGGTTTTCCCTTTGAACAAGCAGATGAGTAAAGCCTTGATAGAGCCTTGTACGTTTGAGTCGAAGCCCACTGATGTCAAATATCTGGGGGTCAGGTTCAGCATGGAGATAGAGGAAACTATTCAACTCAATATCAGGAGCATAGAGGAGACAATTAAGTCTTTCACTGAGCAATGATCCCCTCTGCACCTTTCGTGGTGGGGCAGGTTAGAGTCCATTAAGATGGTGCTGGTCCCTAAGATAAACTATTTGTTAGAGATGCTCCCATTGCGGTTTCCGGAGAAATTTTACCGCTCGGTAGAGCGCCGTTTGTCTGGGTTCTTGTGGCAGCATAAAACGCCTAGGATCGCCCTGAGGAAGTTAAAGGCAGCAAAGAATAGGGGGGGAGTGCAGTTTCCCGATTTTTGCAACTACCACCATGCCTTCCGGCTCCGGAGAGCAAGAGTGTTAAGCCGACCTGGTTAGAGGTGGAGGAGCGGCTTGTCGCCCCAGTGGGCTTAGAGTGGCTGGTAGGCATGAAGCTCCCCGACGCCTTCCCAGCGGGGAGGGTAGTGCGAGACACGCAGGAGTTGGTGTGCGCGTTAGGCCGAGTGGTTGTGGAGGAGCGCCCTTCGTGGGGGCAGATGCCCCTTTGGTATAACCCGCGCTTTAAGATAGACCGCAAGGTGGTCAGCTGGAGGGAATGGCAGGCGAAGGGGGTCTGGTCCCTCGGCCAGCTGCTGGTGGGCAAACGATGGAAACGCTTTGAGGACCTGCAGTGTGAGTTTGGGTTAGGGAGCAGTCAGTACTTCCGATGGATGCAACTGAGGCACTGTCTGGCGCAGGCCGGAATAGTGGCTGGTGAAGTCGCGGAGGAGTGCCAGCTCCGGAAGCTTCTGGAGCAACACGCTGGACTACAGGGGGCCTCCTCTAAGTTGTACGCCTTGTTGAGGGAAAGGGCTCCTGGCGACTTGCGCAAATTGGAGAGGGTGTGGGAGTGCGACTTGGGGGGTCCTGTATCTCAGAGAAGTTGGGCCGCGATATGGGGGCCCGTGAGCAAAGTGGCCCAGGGAGCCTCGATGCGGCAAACTCTTTTCTTTCTTGCTCACAGAGCTTATATAACTCCAGCGCGGCTTAGTAAATGGGACGCGAGCCGAGCGGGCAGGTGCTGGTCTTGCAGAAGTACTCAGGGGACCCTCCAGCATATGCTTTATGATTGCCCTCATGTTCAGCTGTTCTGGCAATCGGTATGGGACAAGATGCTGAAAGTGTTAGACGTCCAGGGGCAGATATCTTGGCAGACTGTCTTCCTGAGATCTCAGGATAACTCCTTGACGGTCCCTAAAGACCAGTCCTTCCTATTCGACTTTATGATGGCTGTAGCCATCAAATTGATCTTGAGCTGTTGGAAGGACTCGTCTCAGTTGGGCGAGATCCAGTGGTGGAATATGGTCTGCCTATATGCGGGGTTTGAGAAGGGTCAGATGGTGAGGAACAGGCAGAGGATGAAGCCCAGGGTGGACAGGGGTTTGGCTGGGGGCTGCAGGGGAAGGAGGGAGTGGATAGATAAGTGGAAATATTTAGACGAGTTTGCGGCTTTAGCGAGAATATGAGAATAGGATTGATAATAGGACCATGCAGGGATGTTCGGCTGGTGGAGGTGCTGCAGGCTGCTCAGTGCTCAGTGTCTGGTGCCCGGTACGCATGAGGAGACGGGGGAGGGGGGGAAGGGGGCCGGTAAGGGATGGGGGTGGGGCAGGATGGGCGGTTGGGGCTGGATGGGGAAGGGGGAGGAGCTGGGGGGGTAGAGGAGTGGGTTGTTGTTGTTGTATCTTGTGTTGTTGTTGGTTGAAGGAGTTGAAAACTTAAATAAACATAAAAAAAAAAAAGATGCATATACCCATATCCTGATACATCCAGGACACAGGAAATATCTTTGCTTTGCCTTTCAAGGAACTCACTACCAGTACAGAGTCCTTCCCTTCGGACAAGCATCTGCTCCCAGGGTGTTCACAAATTGATGTCAGTGGTAGCAGCTACCTGTGAAGCAAGAGGATCTTTGTTTTCCCTTACTTAGATGACTGGTTGATAAAGGCAGACCCTGCAGAAGAGCTGTGCACTTCTCTCAAAACTACTCTCACAATGCTGCAGCACCTGGGGTTTGTTGTAAACTTCCCAAAGTCCCATCTAACCCCAATCCAAAGATTGGAATTCATAGGAGCAGTGCTAGACACTCCGTTTTCCAGAGCTTTTCTACCACTAGACCATATGGACCAACTAGTATCCCTAATCACCCACATGCGTCAACAGACAAGCTCAACAGCTCAAGACTTCCTTCGTCTCTTAGGCTACATGGCATCCACAGTACATGTGGTACCATATGCAAGACTGCATATGGTCCTAAAGCAATGGACTCTAGCATTCCAATGGACACAATCCACAAGATACCTACGGGACATCATTTGCATCACCCACTCTCTACTCCAGTCCCTCCTGTGGTGGTGCACCCCAGCAAACCTGCTAGAAGGGTCACCTTTTTGGATGTCTCAACCTCAACACCCCTTGACCACGGATGAATACAAACTGGGTTGGGGAGCCCACCTGGAGTCAGTGTCCACACAAGGCTGTTGGACAACTCAGGAGTCATCCTTACAAATCAACTTGTTCAAACTCCAGGCTATCGCAAATGCCTTGCAGGTGTTTCAACAGGCGGACAGGTGCTCATCAGGACAGACAATCAGGTGGCAATGTTCTATGTGAACAAGCAAGGTGGGACAGGCTCACTTCCCCCTCTGTGAAAAGGCCTGTCACCTGTAGAACTTCACCGTCTCTTACGACATACATCTTCGTGCAGTGTATATCCCCAGTGATCAGAATCACCTTGCAGACAGGCTCAGTCGAATTCTCTACCCACATGAGTGGAGTCTAGACCCTCACTGAATGGCACAGATCTTCAAAGCCTGGGGAACTCCAGTCATTGACCTCTTTGCCACTCCACAGAAGAGCAAACTCCCACAGTTCTGTTCCAGAGTTCTGTCCAAGCTAAGCCAAGCAAACAATGCTTTTAACCTCTGTTGGGGTCAGGGACTGCTTTATGCATTCACCCCCCCTCCCCCCACACACCCCTAATTCCGAATAACCTCTTCAAACTCCAGCTCGATGGAGGCACTATGATTCTCCAGCTCGATGGAGGCACTATGGTTGGGGCAGGTTACCTCAGGCCGGAAGGCTGGGGGTTCAGTTCCCACATGGGGACAAGCAACTTCAGGCCGGAGGGACTCTAGTCCCATGGCCACTCCTTGTGGCTTTGGGCAAGCCACTTAACCCTCCATTGCCTCAGGTACACTTAGACTGTGAGCCCTTCAGGGACAAAGGAATAAAAAGTACCTGTTAGTATACATGTAAACCACACTGATTCTAAATAGCGCTGTATAAAAAAAAAAAAAAAAAATAGCCCACTTCTGGCCCCATCAACCCTGGTTTCCCCTTCTACTTTGACTGCAACAGACTCTACCAACCTGTCTGGGCCGCAATCAGGGTCTTCTACCGCAGGACGATGGAACAGTCCTACATCCCAATCTGCAATCTCTCCATCTGACTGCATGGCTGCTGAAGGGATGATCGCCAGCATTTCTACCTTCCTCAGGAGGTAAAGGACATCCTCTTGGCTTCAAGAAAACCCTCCACCAGACGGGCCTATGCTTTCAAATTGCGCAGATTTGGATTGTGGTACTCACAGGACAACCTCAATCTCTTCGATGTACCCAGTGCCTGCACTTCTGCAATATCTATTGCACTTGTCTTCCTCAGAACTAAAGACCAATTTGGTTACAGTTCACCTCAGTGCCATGCGGCTTTTCACAAACCAATCAATGGCTAATCCATCTTGGTGTACCCCCTAGTGGCGTGTTCCATGAGAGGCCTCCTCCTCTCTAAGCCACCCATTCAAACACCTCCAATGGCATGGGATCTCAATGTGGCCATGGCACAGCTTCTCAAAACCCCTGTTTGAAGCCCTAGCTACTGCTCACCTGTGGTACTTGTCTTGGATGGTCCTATTCCTGACCTCGGCCAGGCGCATCAGTGAATTACAAGCCTTGATGGCCCATCCACCATACAATAGACTCCATCATGACAAGGTCATCAAACAAACACACCCTCACTTTATGCCAAAGGTGATAGCTCCCTTCCACATCAATCACTTCTACCTCTACTACTACTGAGCATTTGTATAGTGCTACAAGTCATATGCAGCGCTGCACAGACATGTAAGAGACAGTCCCTGCTCATCAGAGCTTACAATCTAGTCAAGACAGACAACACAGAAGGTGTAGGTAGGGATAAACAAGTGGGACAGAAAAAGAAAAAGGAGATCAGGTGAGTCAAGATCCAAAAGCAGCAGCGAAGAGGTGAGTTTTCAGCCTGGATTTGAAGAGGGTTAGAGAAGGTGCCTGGTATATAGACACAGGTAGTTTGTTCCAGGCGTAAGATGCAGCAAGGTGAAAGGAGCGAAGTCTGGAGTTAGCTATAGAAGAGAAGGGCACAGATAGAAGCAGTTTGCTAGAAGAGTGGAGTTCCCGAGGGGGGTTGTAAGGAGAGATAAGAGAAGAAAGGTAGTAAAGAGCCGCAGAGTGAATGCATTTGTAGGTCAGCAGGAGAAGTTTGAACTGAATGCGGAAACGGATAGGGAGCCAATGAACTGATTTGAGAAGAGGAGTAATATGGGCATGATGAGGCTGGCGGAAGATTAGCCGTGCAGCAGAGTGTTGAACAGATTCAAGGGGAGAGAGATGATTCAAAGGGAGACCAGTAAGGAGTAGGTTGCAGTAGTCAAGACAGGAGGTGAAAAAGGAATGGATCAATCAATCAATCAGTAATACTTCCGGTTTTATTTTCTAGACTGCACTCTTCCCATGCAGATGCAAACCTGCACACCCTAGATTGCAAATGAGCCCTAGCCTTCTATCTGCAGATGACTCAGGATCTCCGCAAGTCCTCTCAATTGTTTGTTTCGTTTGACCTCCACTCACTTGGGGCTTCCTGTAACAAAGTGTAAGCACTCCAGATGGATATCAGACTGCATTACCTTTGCTTATGATAAGGCAGGACTCTCCCTCACAGGCCATGGCAGCTTCTGTAGCCAACCTACGCTCAGTGGCTATTGACAAAATTTGCCGGGCAGCACCTGGTCCTCCATCCACACCTTTGCTGCCCACTTACTGCTTTTACAAGGACTCCTGCCGGGATGCAGTCTTCGCCCAGGCGGTCCTCCAACTTCTCTTTGGAACATAGCTACAACTCCTCCCCCTGCCCACACTGTTTATTCCAGATCTCCATGGCAGGGATGTCTATGTCCAACTGAATCCATAGTTGCACTATCAAAATCAATATCCTCAGGGAGCCACAGAATCCAAAATACAAATAAAAAACTCCCAACTAAACTCTATCAAAAACATCAACAGAACTATGAGAGTAACTTTGCTATAGATCAAGCAAGGAGCCTGCAATAACACTGTGTTAGAGGAAAAAAGACCTCAGCCAACCCTTCTGTTAACAACAGCAGAAAGGACGAGCCAGTCATATGGCAGGACCGGACAGAAATCCTGATGCAGTAATGCTCAAATCATGAACTGTGCTCAAGATGACATCAGCAGTCAGAAAAAAACCTCTAAAAAAAGGGGAGCTAAAACAAAAAATAACCCAACAGCTCAGAAACTCACAGTAACCGGCTCCTTACAATAGCAGCAGTACAAGCAACAGTCAAACAAAAAAGAAAAAGAACTTAACTGAGAAAGACAACTCAGCGGGGGGCGGAGCCTGATGTCCAGCGGGTAAGACGCTTCGCGCTGAAGCTCCCGAGAGGCCTACTCAGAATCCTGACTTAATACCTACATAAACTTAATATTTTGCTCCGAACTTACCGGGGTACCTCGGGGGGGATGGCGGCCCATAAACCAGCGCGCTTGGACTTCGGGTCTCCTTCTTCTTCACACGGAAAACGCTCCAAAACAGAGGTGTCTTCCCCACAGAAGATGGTTCCACTTCGGGAAAACCCCGAAATGCACCAGGAGATCTTAGAGGAAATACGCGGCGTGAAGGAACTGGTGCAGTCCAACGGAGAAGCGCTTCGTGCCATGCGAGAAGACTTCGGTGTGCTCCAGGACCGACTTGAAAGTCTTTCATTACGGCAGGACAACATGGCGGGGGTCCTCGACTCGCACGCGGTGCGCTTGGTCAAACTGGACAAGGCTGAGCGCCAGATACAGAATCTTCAAAAAGAGTTAGAAGATAGCAATAATCGAGCCCGTCGCAACAATGTGAGGCTCATTGGAATACCGGAGGGGGCGGAAGCAGGAGATATAAGAGAATTCCTGCTCAAAACTCTTCCCTCCTTGCTGAAGATCACTTTTCATAGAGATCTGGAAATTGATCGAGCACATCGTGTTCCTACCCATATGGCGCTCAATCGAACGACCCCCCGGCCTATTATCTTTCGATTACTACGATATCAACAAGTGGAACAAATTCTAAATGCTGCCCGGGCGAATCATCATCTGGAGTTTGAAAGTCATAGAGTCTCCTTCTTCCCTGATTTGGCAAAGCCCACAGTTGACCGTCGGAAGAGACTCCTTGCTTTTCGCCCTCGACTTCAACAGCTACAGGCTCGCTTTGGCCTGTTGTATCCAGCGAAGCTCCGAGTGACTCTCCACAACCAAACTAGGACATTCGAAGATCCTGATCTACTATCAACATTTTTAGACTCCAAAGAAGCATAGCAGATGCGCTAATCCAACAACTTGGACTTATTATCTGCCGGCTCTGTCCGCCATTTTGAAGGGCCCGACGCGGTGGTCATAGCCAAGCACAGAGACTACCTGGACTTTTCTTTCTTTCTCTATATGACTTTCTTGGTCTCCTATCCCTCCATGATGTGTGCCTCGGTTGGATTCGGAGCACGCACAGTTATACAGGTTATATGTTTTCAATTTCGGCCTTCTCTGGGGTTTCTCCCCGCAGACACATGGTCGCCAGTAATTTCTGGGGTTCTGCTTCTTCTCTACCGCACCGCGGTTCTTTTTTTTTAATGTGGGGCGCTTCATTGTATTACATTAGCTTATTTTCTATCATGTCATGTGTACAGCCAGATACAGTTAATTTGAGGGACATTGTGAAATTATGTGCGTTATCATGCTCAGAATTTTTAACCTTTCTGAATGGCCTTATGTAAGATCTTATCACTTAACGTAAAAGGCATCAATAGCCCAATCAAAAGAAAGAAAATCCTTAGCTATCTTAACCATGAGCATGCTGATTTAGTGTTTCTTCAGGAAACGCATCTAAACTCCGCTGAAACACTGAAACTCAATGCTAAGCCCTACATGGTGGCTGCCTATTCTCCCGCCGTTTCCAAACGGTGTGGGGTAGCCATTCTGGTTAAGAAGTCTTTGCAAGCTACTGTAATGGATACTAGCTCTGATAAGGAGGGTAGATGGGCCCGTGCACACCTTAAGGTTGGAGATAGTGAATTCACGTGTATTTGTATTTATGCCCCGAATGTGGATAACCCTGCTTACTATGCAAGTATTGCGCAGTTGGCACAGGCCTCTGCCAATACTCCATTAATACTTGGTGGCGATTTCAATCAAGTGCTAGACCCTTTGATAGATAGACAACCGCCTAGAACGAGTAGTCCACCCAAGAGTCTTGCTACCCTTACAGCTCTGATGCAAGATCTTGCGCTAGTAGATATATGGAGGCTGCTTCACCCCTCCGACTTAGAGTTCACCTTTTTTTCTGCCCCCCATCACTCACAATCTAGAATAGATTTCTTTCTCATTTACAAAGCACTGATTTCTCAAGTGGACACGGCTAGGACTCATCCTCTCCATATTTCAGATCATGCTGCCATATCTTTTTCATTACATGTCACTACGCGAGATGATCCTCCCCGAGCTTGGTTTTTTGATAGATCCCTACTAGATCAAAAAGATTTTCAGGTTGACATAAAGGCCGCTATCCAAGATTATTTTCATTTTAACTCACCCCATGACACAGCGAGCTGGGCTTGGTGGGAGGGTTTTAAGGCATCTATCCGTGCAACTATAACCAGCTATCAAATTCGACAGGGGAAACAAAGAAAGCAACACTTACTGATTCTAGAGCAACAGATACAAGCTGGGGAGCGTCTCCTCACGTCCCGTACTGACCCATGTATTTTACTTCGTTTACAACGCCTTCGTTTTCAATACAATCAGCTTTTGTATACTGCTGCTGCTAAAAATATTGAATCACAACAAGGGATGTATTACCGGGAAAATAACCGTGCTGGCAAATTGTTAGCAAATGCCCTGAAAGGTCAAAAAGAAGCCAAGCGTGTTACCGCTCTCCGTAATCCGTCGGGGGGGGGGCTTGGCCACTAAAGATACAGAAATCTTAGAACTCTTTCGTGATTTTTATACTCGGCTTTATCAATCTGAATGTGATTTTGAGCCAGAAGTATTTGAACGATTACTCTCAGGGGTACAACGACCGACCCTATCTGACGAAGATAGAGAGGCCATGGACAAACCATTCACTTTATCAGAAATTCATTCTGCTATCAAGAGATGTGCCACAGGTCGAGCTGCAGGCCCGGACGGTCTCCCTGCCGAATTCTACAAAACCTTTAACGCTGACTTAGCTCCAGTTTTGAAACTTTATTTTTCTGCTCTGGCCGAGGAGGGATCTCCTTCTGGGTCCTTTTCAATGGCAAATGTAGTAGTTTTTGAGAAAGAGGGGAGAGATCCGCAACTAACAGCTAATTATCGTCCAATTTCCCTCCTAAACGCGGACTATAAAATATTTGCCACCATTCTCTCCACCCGGCTCTCTGATAGGATGTCTACTTTAATACACCCAGATCAATGCGGTTTCATTCACGGTAGATCAACTGCTGACAATGCTCGGACTCTATGTCATGTACTGACTACCGCAGTTAATCTTGATCGACCATTGGTTGGCCTCTCACTTGATGCTGAGAAGGCCTTTGATCGCTTAGAATGGCCCTTCCTGTTTGCAACTCTCCGCTGGTATGGATTCAGAGAAGGTTTTCTCCGTTGTCTCCGCACCATGTATGCACAGCCTACAGCCAGTATCTGTGCTAATGCTTTAAAGTCTCAGCCATTTCCCCTTCAACGCGGTACTCGCCAGGGATGCCCACTGTCTCCACTTCTTTTCGATCTTGCACTCGAACCCTTAGCTTTACTAATCCGGCAATCGGAGGAGATTCATGGAGTCCCCTTCTCTCATAGGGAAATCAAAATTTCAGCATATGCTGATGACCTTATGCTCTTTGTCTCTCTAGACTCAGTGCCGGCTGTCCTAGAGCAAATTGGTAAATATTCACAACTCTCGGGTTATAAGATAAATTGGACCAAGTCGGTAGCCTTTCCACTAAATCCTCTGATTCATCAGGCAGATATGCAATCCTTTCCCTTTTTATGGCAACCTCGCATGGTCAAATACCTTGGGGTTCACTACTGCTCTCCTTTGGAAGACGCTATCTCCTTTAATGCCAAAGACTTAACCTCTAAAGTCCGGGCGCTTACTCACCGTTGGACTCCTTTAACACTTACCTGGTGGGGTCGCCTAGAAACCATAAAAATGATGATTGTTCCTAAAGTGAATTACATTTTAGAAATGTTGCCCTGTCTCCTACCTCGACGTACATATAAAGATTTAGAGGGCCTTCTGACTAGATACTTATGGCAAAACAAGACACCTAGGATAGCGAAGCATAAGTTGCAAGCAGATAAGGAAAATGGGGGTGTCAGATTCCCTGATTTCCTGAAATATCACCACTCTTTTCTTCTCAAACAAGGCGCTCGTTGGCTGGAAGATCTAGCACCGAGTAGACCTGTGTGGCTAGACATAGAGGAGGACCTTTGCAAACCGATTCCTCTTACTTATCTCCCTGGTATGACTCTCCCATCAGACTCCCACTATCCACCAATGCTTTTAGACACTTTAGGTGCCTTTAATACTCTTATGCAATCTCTAGACTCCCGATTCTGTCCGTTAGACAGACTCCCGCTTTGGTACAATACTCGATTTCAAATACAAAATAAACCGATGGCGTGGAGCCCCTGGTACACTAGGGGCATTTGGATCCCTAACCAGTTGTTCCATGATGGTCGCTGGAAAACTTTTAGCGAATTGCAAATTGAATTTGGTCTCCCAGCGAAACACTACTTTCAGTTGGTGCAACTACAGCATTGTCTTCGGAGTGCTAAGGTGCTCCCGCCATCGGAATCCCATACCCAGGGATTGTCGGAGACTATCCGATCTATCGGGAGTTCACCGGGTGTAGCATCTAACTTTTACAAAACCTTATGTAATGCTGTAAATAGAGGTACCCCTATAGCACAGAAAGCATGGGAGCGGGAACTGCATGTAACTTTGACCCCGGAGCAATGGAGCCTCGTCTGGAGTAGAGTGACACGGGTCTCCCGATCCGCCTCACTCACTCAGACACTCTTCTTTCTAGCCCACCGGTGTTTCTATACTCCTGACAGATTAGCCAAATGGAACACCTCCCAGGGCAATAGATGCTGGACATGCCATGCGGCCATTGGTTCACTAACTCATGTTATGTATGAATGTCCCGCACTACAGTATTACTGGCGTCGGGTCTGGGGTCGTATCCAATCTATTTTGCACTTTCAAGAGCCCCTTTCTTGGAGGATAGTGGGACTCCGCTCAGCTGCGGGGATCCCCTCTCTTCCAAGATCGGCTTACTTCCTTTTAGACTTTATGCTGGGCATCGCTATCTCCCTAATTACGAAATACTGGAAAAATAGCTCCCATCTGAGCCCCAATGAATGGTGGAATCATGTCTGTCTCTACAGTAAATATGAACAAATACCTCGTTTGTTTGCTTCTTCCGTTCAGACCCCCCATCATCTGTCTAAATGGAAGATGCTCAATGACTATGTTCACAATGCTAAATGCTCTCATCTGACTGTTTAAATTTGTATAAATCTCTGTCACATGATCATTCTGTATCGCAGATACTATTTATGTTCGTTTTGATGTACGATCACTGTTGTTTGGAAGCGCTCACATGCTGATACTGTCGGTTTAGAGAAGAAGCATGGGGGTGGGGGGTAATAGGGTTTGCTTTTCCTTATTGTATACTTGTTTTGTCTCCTTTGGTGTGTTGTTTCTTTTGTTTGTTGCAAAATGAAAATAAAAGTTTAAAAAAAAAAAAAAAAAGAAAGACAACTCAGAATCATGAGGCAGCTCAGCGTGGCAAAATACTGAATCCACAGTGATCACGGCAACAGCCTGAAGCTCCTTTTTGACACCAGGGGGTATGTTTACTAAACCGCAGTAATGTTACTCACGTTAGGTTCCACGGTAATGGTATAGATGCCCATATAAAAGCGTGGGTGGTGCATCGTTATGGCAAACCGTATCAGCTAACGCACACTACAAAGCGCCTTAGACTAACGCGCGTTACAAGGCGCCTTATACGGTGTCTTGTAAGGGGCCTTATAAGGTGCTTTGTTAGGTGCCTTCTAAGGTGCCTTGTTAGGTGCCTTGTAAGGTGCCTCATAAGGCGCTTTGTAAGGTGCCCTATAAGGCTCCTTAGGTTAAGCGCCATATTAGGCACCCATGGACAAGGCACCTTAGAAGGCACCCTGGGTTACAGAACCATAGGTTAAGGTTGCCTAACAAGGTTACGGTGCCCTAGATCAGTGTGCCCTAAGGGCTGCAAGGCGCTTCATGATGACATGCATGACCTATGAGGCATAGAGACAGATGTAGCCCTAACACTGGGATAGAGCACTCAGGAAAGGCAATGAACAGGTGAGTGAAGGAGGGAGAGCTGGGAGCTGCTGGACCTGCCATATCTGCGGGCATCCCATGTGGCTGCCAGTACTGAAGACAAACATGGTGGGGGGCAACTGTACCACAGCACAGGGTGTTGGCAATGTAAAGTACTGGAAAAACAGTGGGTGGCAGACGATGGGAATATGTGTCCCCCAGTGGAGGCGGAGGTGGCAGGATAGTTACATTGATGGGTGGACAGAGGAGTGGTGGTGCCATGCAGATCAGGCACAGGCGAGGCAAGCACGAAGAGGTGCAATGCAGGAAAGGGTAGCAGTGCAGGACATGGGGTGGCAGCTTGCACAGGCAGACAGGACTCTACACAGCTGATAGACGCAGATAGACGGACCGAAGGAATGTTGGCAACTGTGGCGAGGGTATTATGGGCTGGCAACACAGCTCTGCAAAAATATGACTGTTACAGACATGCAAACTATTTGAGTAGTACAGGCATGAAAGGAGAAAACAATGAGGAACTGAACCCATGAACACTGCCGAGAATGGCATTGTACTAGCCAGTAGACTATACCTCCATGGTGTATCTCATAGCAATGGCTGGGTACAGAAAGACTGCAGGTCACCGCACAAACTGTCTGCTCTGAATGCCAGGATAGGGTAACCCCACCAGTACCCATGATGCAATGCACATGCTGAATAGCTGTCTACAGCTGATCACCAAATGGGGCCTGCACCTCTCCGGTACCTCAGCTTGGAAAGACGAACTGACAGTGCGTGATACCAGCACAGAGTAGCTATAGACCAGGGGTGGGGAACCCTGGTCCTGGAGAGCCGCAGACCAGTCAGGTTTTTTGGATATCCCTAATGAATATGCATGAGATATATATGCATTAGAGATATCCTGCCAACCTGACTGGTTTGTGGCCCTCCAGGGCTGGATTTGGAGACCCCTGCCTTACACCTCTGTCATTTAAGATTGTGAGTGGGCAAGGTGCAGATGTCCTAGACATCGAAAGGGTATATAGAATGTGTCACATTCCTCCTCGAGTCTCACCACCACCAAAAAGTTGTCTAATAGACAATATTTTGGTGGTGGTGAGAAGTGAGGAGGAATGTGACACATTCTATCTAACCTTTTTGATATCTTGGACACCTGCACCTTGCCCACTCACAATCTTAAATGACAGAGGTGTAAGGCAGGGGTCTCCAAATCCAGCCCTGGAGGGCCACAAACCAGTCAGGTTGGCAGGATATCTCTAATGCATATATATCTCATGCATATTCATTAGGGATATCCCGAAAACCTGACTGGTCTGCGGCTCTCCAGGACCAGGGTTCCCCACCCCTGCTATAGACCAGTGTTTCCCAACCCAGTCCTACGGGGCACACCGGCCAGTCAGGTTTTCGGGATATCCCTAATGACTATGCATGCGATATATATGCATTAGAGATATCCTGCCAACCTGACTGGTTTCTGGCCCTCCAGGGCTGGATTTGGAGACCCCTGCCTTACACCTCGATCATTTAAGATTGTGAGTGGGCAAGGTGCAGATGTCCTAAGCATCGAAAGGGTATATAGAAAGTGACACATTCCTCCTCGATTCTCACCACCACCAAAAGGTTGTCTAATAGACAATATTTTGGTGGTGGTGAGAATCGAGGAGGAATGTGTCACATTCTATATACCCTTTCGATGTCTAGGACATCTGCACCTTGCCCACTCACAATCTTAAATGACAGAGGTGTAAGGCAGGGGTCTCCAAATCCAGCCCTGGAGGGCCACAAACCAGTCAGGTTGGCAGGATATCTCTAATGCATATATATCTCATGCATAGTCATTAGGGATATCCCGAAAACCTGACTGGCCGGTGTGCCCCGTAGGACTGGGTTGGGAAACACTGCTATAGACCATGCCATTGTGCAGGTTCTGTGTTCACCCTGAGGCAGTGGTCCCCAACCCAGTCCTATGGGGCCCACCGGCCAGTCAGGTTTTCGGGATATCCCTAATGACTATGCATGAGATATATATGCATTAGAGATATCCTGCCAACCTGACTGGTTTGTGGCCCTCCAGGGCTGGATTTGGAGACCCCTGCCTTACACCTCTGTCATTTAAGATTGTGAGTGGGCAAGGTACAGATGTCCTAGACATCGAAAGGGTATATAGAATGTGTCACATTCCTCCTCGATTCTCACCACCACCAAAAAGTTGTCTAATAGACAATTTTTTGGTGGCGGTGAGAAGTGAGGAGGACTGTGACAAATTCTATCTAACCTTTTTGATGTCTTGGACATCTGCACCTTGCCCACTCACAATCTTAAATGACGGAGGTGTAAGGCAGGGGTCTCCAAATCCAGCCCTGGAGGGCCACAAACCAGTCAGGTTGGCAGGATATCTCTAATGCATATATATCTCATGCATAGTCATTAGGGATATCCCAAAAACCTGACTGGCTGGTGGGCCCCATAGAACTGGGTTGGGGACCACTGCCCTGAGGGATAGGATGGGTGCCCAGCACTAGGTCCGCAGTACATGTGGTGCTAGAGTTAGTTCTTTCTGTACATCCATGTCACTACCAGTGTGTGACAGAGGTTCCTTGCAGTGCATCCAAAAGTAATTCCGTGTCCATCTATGTTCTGCAATCACATGTGGCCCTCTGGGGCCCGACACCACCCAGATTAGTGCATGCCTAGTGTTAGGGTCTGGCTGACATGGGCACCTGTTATCAGGACAGAAGGGTTTCTAGACTTGCATGAGGTTTGTGTAGCAGTGCCTCTACAGGTCAAAGTGGTATACACTATATACCCCAAAGGGCCCACAATCACCCCTTTTTGTAGGTACAGGACAGGTACCTGAGCCCCGATGAAGCAACCTCCATCCTGCTGGTACAAAATAGCGCTCCAGGGTAGGTGGGTCAGAACCATACCTGTAACTGGGGCAAACCGGCAGTAATGCTGAGGTTAGGTCTGGAAAACCTCAGCTGCCTCACACTACAGTCTGCCAGTCACCAGCAGACTGCACTTGCAGCACTCTACAAGGTTTCCAACCATGCACAGACTAACTGCAGACAGCCTATTAGCAAATCCATAGTGAATATTCACAGAAAAACTATGTGCACCAAGCAAGCATTTCATCGATAGGGCCCCTACACTGGAAACACACAAATATGGCTAAAAAACAGATAGTGTAGAGTGCTATGTGGGAACCTAGACATGCCATGGTCACTGCTCGGTCAGAGTGAGAATGTCTGCCCAGCATGACATGCTGTGGCCACCCTGTCCATGCAAGAGGTGGTTGGGCACTGCAGTGTCCCAGTCATTGCCCCACACCCTGTGAAGATGCATCCTGGCCAATCTGCCCTGTCTGGGCCATACCCACAATACCTTGCTCCTCATTATGCACATATTCAGGCTAACACTGGTAACAGTGGGACATTGTGGGCCCAGTGAGGTGTGGCCAGCCACAAAACAACGCGGTAATCTTAAGTAGGCGAACAGACATCCAAACATGGAAACAGAAGTGTAGCACAATGGTTAATACACTGGCTGATGATACAGGGGTCATGAGTTTGATCTCCCAGTATGCCTAATGCATAAGACTGGCTAAGGCATCAGCTTTGACATGTTAAGTATTGTTTCCTGATGCATTTTATTTGTATTTTAATTATTGCTGCCAGCAAACACACCCTCACGTGCTGTAACCTAAGGTGCCGCATAAGGCACTCCATAGGACACATTATAAAGTGCACTGTCTGCCAAAACATTCATCATATTAAAGTTTGCCAAATCCTGTTGCACATCTTCTTGCCAGTGCAAGTTGCTTTGATTATGTTTCTCCCTTCTTAGTTAATCTCCACAGGTTTCCAGGTGTTTACAGAATCCTCTAGTTCTGCTGTTGTCCAAAAAGCCTTTTTATCTAGTATACCGGCTTATTTTTCAAATCTTTTGGTCCCCTAAAATACAAGCTGGCCAGCATGTCAATTAGCGTGCAGTATCCCCTCTTACCCAGATCTATTTGGATGTCACTTGACCTACTACTTTTTGTTATTTTGCCCGTGCATCCTGGAACTCATTAACCCCTTCCTTGAGATCTGAGATTAATCATTCCTGATTCAAATCCATAAGATATATTGGGGGGGGGGGGGGGGAGGAGGTGCAATATTCAGCGGCAGCAGTTAGCATTGCTAACACAGCTAGCCATTACCGCTGAAAGCTAATTCCGGAAATGGAATGCTGGGCCATAATCCAGCCACTGGCACTGAATACCAGGTCACCCCAGATCCCAGAAGCTAACTGAGCGGCAGCAATGTTGAGCCACTACCTAGTCATCCTCTGCAAGTAAAGTTAGGCCAGCTTTGCCGCTCCTTACTTTACCCACAGGTCGTTAACTGGGCAGCGGCTCAATATTGCTGCTGCTCCCTTAGCAATGAGTGTCATCTCCACTCTGCCCCGGAATGCCCAATGCTAATCCGACAGCTTCGGGGCATCTAGGAGCAGCACCCGTGGATATCCAGCAGTAAAATAGTTCAGAGGACATCACTGCAATCTGGATGTGATCATGCATGTTTCTGGACATCCATATCGTGAATGCGCCTTCTAAAATGACTGCCATTGTGCACTTTACTGCAACTTAGTAACTACCCTGCTGTTTCAGGTTTGATTTTATTTCAGTTTTTATTTTCTGTAAATGTAAAACTGAAAAGTTAATAAATAAATGCTGAAAAATACAGGAAAGAAAAGCTTTCATATTGATTTGCCTTAATATGACTGTTAGCAACACTAGAATTCGAGAGCCTGGACAAATGCAATATGTGACACTACTTCTTTCAGCAACGTTTTTTTTCTTAATCACTCTCCTCCCTCAAATACTTGCAGAGCTTTCTAAATTGATGTTTCTATTCCTTTTTTAATGAGAACTTGTTCGTCAAGTGTTTCTCTCCCAAACAGCTCACGGCTTTCTACATTCTTACTTGTCTAATTCTTCTAAAACCGACAGTTTTTTTCAAGTGTCAGTAGCCCTCTGCAGAGGTTCAGTGGTTTAAAATTAATTATTTCTGTTGTGCTGTTTGCCTGGCTGTCCAGACCAATTTATTTTCTTCATTGCGGTGCACATGCAGTTTCCAGTTCAACTGCATGTTAGCATGTGGTGGGGGGGCGGGGGGGATTTCAAGATAAAGTGAGTTCCCAGCTATCAAGCTTGATCACTCCACTGGAAGAAATTTAAGTCAAAAAAGCAGCATCAACTGTACGCAATCACAATTGTGCTTAATTCACATAGTAGCATGAATATTATCTGTCGGTATGTTGCATATTAATTCCTGCTATGCCCTTTCTTAAACCCATTTTTATAATAAAGCATGAATGCCTTTAGATACTGTGTAGTCTATTTGCAACTTGCCATGCTTTGCTTCTCCTATATTTGAAGTAACAGACATCGAGAAGTGTGTAGATTTGAACATGTTTTTTAACAGAACACAGAGGAAGGTAGAATGGTCAGTGACTGATGTTTTTCTGCACATTGTTGTATGAAGAATTCAATTTGTCAGCACAATAGCAGTTGGTGACAGTATGTTGTTGCCTTACCACAACCCTAAGATATTGAAATTCCAGAATTCTAAGAGCCAAGAAATAGGGACAGTGCATGACAATGATGACTAATTTAATGAAGAAATACTGGTTAAAAATGCTTCAACTGATATTTGTTTGCAAAATGCTTGTTTGGCAAATTCCATATATATAGCAACTTCCAAGAATGCAACGTTTAATCAACCTCCTACATGTTTTCTTGTTAGCCTGTCATGCTCATTGCGTCTTCCTCATATATGCCTTCAGTTTTTATCTTTTATCTAAAAGCAGTACTGAAAATAATGGGTAGGGCAATTTTCAGAAGCTATTTTCCTGAGAAAAATAACTTTTGAAAAGTGCCCTCATATGGATAGGATGGGGAGGCAATAGCATGTACTGTATTTTAAAAACGGCAAAAATGCTCACAGAAAAAGCAGATAAAAGTAATATCTCATTCGGTTTTTACAGATAAATACTTGTAACGGGCTTCACTATGTGACCTGACTGATGAATTACAGTATTCGCATTGGAGGAACAGCCTGCTGACGCCTGGCTGTGGACTGAAAGGTCATTAGCAGGATTCAGTATCACTCCAGGCTTCTTTCTCATTGGCTGGATTCTAACAATAGTAGCTATTGCTAATTACTTTGGAAGCAGGATGAGCAGGATCACTCACAGCAGGGGGGATTAGAAAAATGCAGATAGAGGGTTTAAATTATGACAAATATCCAGGCATGTTAGCCTTTCTTCTAGATTTCAACCATTAATGTAAAAATCTATAGAATCTTGAAGAAAGCCAAACGTCAGTCCTGACCTCCCAAGTGCTAAGCACATCTGACAGCATCCCCATAAACCTTTGACCTTAGATATGTACAGTATGTTCCTAGCTTGCTAGCTCCTGAATCTAGTCTTGCCATGGAAACAGACACTAGCTGAGAGTACTGATAGCAACCAATAAGAAAGCAGTATAGTTTAGTCAGTAGATTTCACAGTAGAGATAACAGAAAAAGAAAAAAAATATATGTGTCAATAATGTAAAATGTAGCAATCACAGCTAGGAATTATTAGTATTCTCTGTGTCTGTGTGTGTTCTCTGTGTGATGCACATGTGTCTGTGGTGGGCTAGTTGACAGTGGTGGGGATTTCCAGAGGATGTAGTTTTTGGGGAATGGTGACAATTGTGGGGCAATATTTTTGAGGGTAGGGGTAGTATGCATGATAGTGTGGCAATCACAGTGGAGCATTAACTTGTAGGGAGTTTTTCAGACTGGAGAAATATTTTTGGTGCTGTGGAAAATGTTGTGTAAATCATCTCTAAGCCTTGCTGCATCTCTCATATAAATCAGAATTGCTGCAAGGGAACTTTAGAGAAAGCATTCTGTTCTACGTATACTGTTTGTTTCCTCGTTTGCTAGCAAAAATAAAAAATTATGCTCAAGCAGACATGGTATCGTATAATCTTATTTCAGAATCCACAATTGGTACCCAATGCGGGGCATCTAGCACTACAGTTCTATATACTAGACTCAAGACCTGTGTTGAATTGACCAGATTTCTTGGCTGGAGCTGAAGACAGGTAAGGAAAATTCATTTGTTTTTCTTCAACTTTGAGTAAGGGTTGAGAGCTCTGTCAAGGCAGCAGGAGGTCTGAGCTAGTAGCTATGACTAGAACCTGAAAATTATTTAAATTCTGAATAAGTGAAAAAATAGAAAAGGTAATCCTGCTTGAGTCTTTTTTTTTTTTGTTTGTTTATGGGTATATGCCTCGGGACACCAGTAACCAGGTGCCTGGCCCAGGGGAGTAAGGCCCTCTGCCCACGGCATAGGGTTGGGCATGTGGGGAGGATGAAGGAGTCATAGGTTTGAAATCTCTGGCAAACCGTTGGAGTTGGGGCGGGCTGGGGGGGTGGGTTGGGGAAGGGGATCAGATTGGGCTTTGGGTAGGCATTGGGAGGGAGGAGGAAGGGGCCGGAATGAAGTTATATTACCTTTGGGAGTCTGGCCTCCTCCCTTCCTCATTCTTTGGTGGTCCAGCAGTCAATGCAGTGGTGTTGCTTTCTTCTGTGTTTTTGGCTTGCCATTATTCTTAGTTGCTCCCTACTCGCATGGCCAGTTTTCTCTGGTTGGTTTTTCCTGTTGGGGCTGCTGTGCGATGCCAGCCAAGTTGAGGGCTAAGTCGGGGGAGCTGCTCCCTCTGTGTTTGAGGCTCTTCCCTTCCCTCTGGTGAGTGTTGAGAGGGCAGGACTAGCAAACTCGGCCATGGCAGCAGTTAGGCCGCTGGCTAGGGCAATGACTGAGGTTGTGCCAGCAGGGGCAGTGTCGGCTTTGCCTGCCAAGGGATGCAGCGAGTCTGTGGTTCCTGCCCCGATTGTGGTCTCATTGCCTGCAGCTCCAGTGCTGCCTTCACAGGGCCATGGTAGCAGGGCTGCAGCTTTGGCTAGAGGGCAGGGAAGGGGGTGGTCGGTTGGAGGGAGGGGTCAGAAGGGGTCAGCAGACTCAGGGGCTGCCATTGTGCTGCCAGCCAGTGAAGTCCGGTAGATTGGTAGCAGCTCAGGGGGCTGACTGTGGGGAAGGGTTTGGGGCAGGCCTCTTCCTTGGCTGCAGTACAACAGTTGGAGGGCCTGGGTTTGAGGGGGGAGGACTCCAGGGATGGGGTTGGCAGTGCAAGCCAGCCTGTTTTGGAGCTGCAGGGGCTTTGGGGTCCAGCGGGACTGGGGGGACTGGAGGGGGGTCGGTGTCACATCCATCCTGGCACATAGGCCTGCTGGGTGATAGTGGGCTGGGGTTTAGGGCTGTTGGCCCTTGTGGTAGGAGTGCAGCTGGTGACAGGGCTGGGCTGAGGGACCTTCTGGTTTATTCCTCTGCTGGATCTTTGGGGGTCCCCAAGGCATTCCTGGTATGGAATGCAGGTGTTCCATGGGTGGTAAGGCATGAGTCTTGGTCTATCTGCGGGGTTATCTGGCGGCCTCAGTCTTTTGTGGAGCTGCAAACAGTTGTGCACTGTGCTGCTGGGGGGCAAGGTCCTTCTCATGCAGCTTGGTCGGGTTTGTCAGGCACAGTGACAGCTCATTGGGCCACCTCCATGGCCCGTGACTCTGCTTCCTTCACAAGCAACTCCTGACAGGTGGCAGTAACCTCTGGTGGTTGATGAGAATCATCGTGGTGCATCACAGAGTGAGGGTCTGGGCAAGGTGGCAGGGGACCGGAGACATGAGGAACCGCGGTCTCAAGTCCCAGAGGAGCAGTGGCTTGAGCCATTGAGGGGTGCCCCTGCGCCCTTGGCAGCTGGCAGGGCTCTTCCTCCAGGTGAGTCTAAGGGCAACCCTGTAGTTGGTCCCCTGAGAAGGGGTCTGGGAAAACCGGTTCAAAAAGCGCAAGTGTTTGCATCGGCATAGTAGGGGGTTGGATTCTTCCTCCTTAAAGTTCAGAGTCTTCTGAGTCTGAGGGGATTATGGCTTCAGGTCCTGGAGGTACACAAGTAGGGGCTTTGGGGGGGGCACCTGCGCTGGTAGCCTTTACTGAACTATGGAAGGGGTACCTTGGGCCTTGTAGTGGAAGATTAGGAAACAGAAATACATTGACATTTTTCAGTTGTTGGAGAGTTGGATGAGGTCAGGGGAGAGTAGGAAGATGTGGAAGGAGGACAAGAATGCCGCATGGCTTCAAGAGGTGTCACAGAATGTGGTTAATTGGACCCAGGCCTTCCTTAGCCAATGTATGGGGGTCACCATATGCCTGAGCATTATGGCCCCCTTTTGGTGTATGCAGTTTCTATTCTTGAGGCATTACTGATCCATGAGAGGTGGACGTGGATCAATTATGATGAAAAGTTTTGAGATAAGATGAAGAAAAACATGCACATGTCATGGGGGACTCAGGATATCAACTTGTAGTTGATGCAAATGTCCAACCAGACTGGTGTGTCTGGGAATAGGGCTGTGAAAGTGACTCTGGGACATCTGATTCAGGGGGGGGGCATTCCTTTAGGCTGGGGGCGACAGGCCCTCATCACAATAAGCTTGGGGGAGGCACAAGCTACGTCTGTTGGAGGTTCAACAAGTTGTCGTGCCCCTTCCCCAATTGCAAGTTTCATCACGTCCGTTCCATGTGTGGTGGAGGGCATGCCACCTCCAAGTGCAGTAGGAATGGAATCACTGGCACCCCTGCTGCTGGCAAGTAGTGGTGCTCCTTTCCAGCAGGCTGTCCCGGTGTGTGTTGAGGCCATGCGCCCATGGTTGTCTCATTACCAGCGGTGGAATGATAGGGAGGCAGTTAGAATCATGGCTAGGAATGCACCTTTGATTGAGCATTTTTCTGAAGTGGTACGGTCAAAGCTGGCAGCGGAGCGTAAGATGGGGAAAATTGTGAGCCCTTTTGAGGAGCGCCCTTTCCCATTTTTCATTATTTCCCTCTTGGGAGTTGTCCCTAAGAAGGAGCTGTGGAAATTGTATTTAATTCATAATCTATCTTTTCCTCCGGGTGGCTCAGTGAACGATCATGTGCCAAAGGAGTTATGTGCAGCGCACTATTCCTCCTTTGATTGTGCTGTGTCCTTGGTTCGCCAATGTGGTCCAGGTGCTCTACTGACAAAGGTGGATATTGAGCCGGCTTTTCTCCTTCTACCGGTGCCCCGTCTGCCTTCTACTTCTTGAGTTTTATTTTCGAGGACTGATTTTATTTTGATAAATGCATGTCAATGGGATGTTCAATATCATGTGCTTACTTTGAGATATTTAATAGCTTTCTGTACTGGGTTCTTGTACAGCATTCTGGCATCTCTAATGTAGTGCATTTTCTCAATGATTTGTTCGTCGGGCCTGGGAAGTCTGGAACTTGTAGTGCTCTGCCGGAGTCATTTGTTGCCCTGGCTCACATGTTTGGAATACCAGTGGTGTTGAAAAAAATGGAGGGCCCAGTAACTTGGTTGACCTTTTTGGGGATTGAGCTGGACACAGTAGCTATGGTTGTTAGGTTGCCTGAGAAAAATGTGGTGAAGCTGTGGGCATTGGTGACTTTGATAGGGTCCACTTATAAGGTCATATTGAAGCAAATGCAGGCTTTGGTGGGGTTGCTTAATTTTGCTTGTCGGGTAATCCCTATGGGCTGGGCTTTTTCCAGGCATTTGACTCACGCTATGTCCAGAGTTATGCAATCCTATCATTATATTAGTGTGTCCAGGGGAATGCATGAGAATCTTAAGAGTTTGAGACTCTTTTCTGGCCGAGTTTAATGGGACCTCAGTTCTGCAGCTGGATGAGGTTTCCAATTTTGACTTGCAGATTTTCACTGACATGGCTAGAGGTCTTGGTTTTGGTGTTTATTTTCATGGGGCTTAGTGTGCAGTGCAGTGTCTGAGTGATTGGCATTTGTACGGCTTTACACATAATGTCACTTTCCTGGAGCTTTTCCCAATAATGGTGGCGTTGGAGATATGGCGTCAGCATTTGCATGACTAATGGGTCCTTTTTAGGTATGACAATGCAGTGGGGGTTGAGATCAAGAAGTGGCACTCCCCATGCTACTTGTGGGTAGCTGCCTTCATGCTTGTCTGTGTACTGTCCTGTTTGCACGTAAATGTCACTGCTTAAGCACAACATGTGTCGGGTTGTGTTAACCGTATTGCCAAATCTCTTTCCTGCTTCAAGTGGTCCCTCTTCCATACATTGGCACCAGGAGCAGAGGTGACAAGTGCGGCAATCCCAAGTCACTTATGGCAACTTGGTTGTCTGAGATGATGCATTTGCTACAAAGGTCTGCCTCTGCAAACATGTGGGCTTCTTAGCTCAGGGGTTTTCACAAGATGGAGGTGTTTTTATGAGCCCAGGGATGGCAGTATGGGAAGATTCCCAAGTACCTTTTTGGCCAATATGTAGTCTGGGCTAAGGGCAGGAGTCTGTCCAAGGCAGCAGTGTGGGACCACCTGGCTGGCATTGCCTTCTTTTCAAAGGCTGCAGGTTGGGGAAGTCCATTGTCTGGTTTCTTGGTGAGGAGGCTCTTATTGGGATGGAATGGGGACTCCCTATCTCTGTCTAACCTCCAGTAACCAATTTCTCATGATGTGCTGGTTCCGTTGTGTGAGAGGTTACCAGTGGTGGCTATATTGCCATTTAAGGTGGTTTTGTTCTGCATTGCTTTTTGCCTAGCTTTTTTCAGGGCATTCAGGATTAGCAAACTGGTGGCTGAATCTACTCAGGCACTGTCTGATACTGGCCTCTACTGGCGCATGTGAGGGTGGAGGATAGCCAGTTGCAGATCCTGATTCCCAAATTCAAGACTGATCTGTTGGGAAAAGGACTTTGGGTGATCCTTTGTAGACTCGAGGGCTCAACGACTGCTGGATATATCTGTTTGTAAAGGAATATTGGTTGTGGGTCTGGTCTAACTCTGTTCTCTTTTGCATATGCCTGGTGGTGGTCTCAGCACTGGTGGCTGATCAGCCATTCCTTCGTATTTTGAGCTCTATGGCCTCATTTATGATTGGCCTGAAAGGGGGTTTCCTTGATCTGGCTTGGTGAACATGGGATGCTTTGGAGTCAGCTCATTCTTCTGCTGCAGCACTATGCCCAGCTACGGAGTTGTCCAGCTGGGATGATTATTTATCTGAGGGGTAACGACCTGTCTGCCTGGACTTGTAAACAGCTGATTCGGGCAATGAAGAGAGACTTTAAGATCATCCTTGATATGTTTCCAGGGGTTGTTATGTTTTAGTCAGACATCATTCCAAAGCCTGTTTGTATGTCGCAGGGTGGTAGCCCTGGGGTATAACAAAAGTAAACTGACAGATTGGGCAGTAGGTGCTTGAACATGGGGGCTATCAGATTCAGCACCCTTGGGTGGAAGTGGGTTGTGTCAGCTCATATGGTATGGATGGGGTTCACCTGTCCCCACTGGGTCAGGATTTGCTATTGAATGACTGGCAGGAAGCCTTGGAATCTGTGGCTCAGGATGTCCCTCACTGGTCGCAGCTTTAACTTTCTGTGGGGGCGTATGGGGACAGGCTCTGCCTGCCCAGCACTGATAGTGGTTAACCAGGCCAGTTGGGTAGCTCAAATATATGGCTTGATGCTTTTGGGAGCAGATCAGGTGATCTTAGCCTGGAAATTATAGGGGGTAAAACCCTTGGGTGAGGTCTTCACTCAGAGGTGCCAGCTTTTGCTAATGATATGGTGAGGACAACGGTTGGGAGGGGGCTTTGGGGGTGCTGTTGAAACGGCCAGCAATAGGTAGTGTGGATGAGGTTCCACTTTACTAGTAATATTGTTTTATCCGGCTAGGGGTTAGAGTCTCTGTATTGTTTGATACATGGTTCTGTTAATGGAATGTGACTTTTTATGTTAATTGGTCCTCTTGAATAAAGCTGTGACCAGTGTTTCTTCCAATGATTGTATTGTGGGATTTTGTGTGTGGGGCTAGATTCAGGAGCTGTCAAGCTAGGAACATACTGTACTGTGTGTGGGGGGGGGGGCAGAAAGGGTTGGCTGCTCCAAGGTCTTGCTACCTCGGTTAATGCCACCAGAAACCAGGTGCTCAGCTCGGGGAAAGGAGCCCTCTGCTCATGGCATGAGGTTGTGGGCATGGGATGGTGAGAGGATCAGAGATTTCAAATCTCTGGCCAACCATTGGAATTGGTGTGGGGCAGGGGGGGCGGGTGGGAGTAGAGGGATCTCGAGTGGAGCATTTCAAATCCCTTTCCCTGGTATGGGAAGGGGTTCTGATTGAGCTTCGGGTGGGCATCGGGAGGAATAAGGGAGGGGCCAGAGCAAAGTTATATTACCTTTGGGAGGACGGCCCCCTTCCTCCTTTGGTGGCCCAGCAGTCCATGCAGTGGTGGTGCTTTTTCCACCAAACCCACCCTTTTTTTTCCTAGGGGTAGCTGGAGCAGGGGGGGGGGGTTATTTGGTGCAGCTGGTGGGGGGGGGGTATGGGTGTTTACCCAGGCCAGTCAGATAGATAGAATATATGTCTCAATGCTGTTGAGTGTGGATCAGGTGATCTTAGCCTGGAAATTTCAGGGGGGGGGTGAAACCCCAGGGAGCAGGGTCTTCACTTGGAGGTGCCAGGCTTTGCTAGTGATATGGTGAGGCTGGTGATTGGGAGGGGGGCTTTGGTGGGTGCTGCTGGAATGACCAGTGGCGGGTGATGTGGATGAGGTTCCACTTTGCTAGTAATATGACTGGTGGCAACTTTATCCGGTTAGGGGTTTAGAGTCTCTGTATTGTTTGATGCATGGTTCTGTTAATGGAATGTTACTTTTCATGTTAATTGGTCTTCTTGAATAAAGCTGCAACCAGTGTTTCTTCAGTGATTGTGTTGGTGGACTTTTTATGTGGGGGGGGGCAAGGAGGATGGGGCAGATAGGGTTTGCTGTCTCTGGGTCCAGCTACCTGGGTTAATGCTCTGTGACCTCTGACTTAATAAACTTACATGTTGTGTATTTTGTTAAACCAGCATAAGATTAAAAGGTGGGAGGGGGGGGATATTTAATATTGTTGAAGGTAATTTGTAAAAGTCATAACTATTGTTCACATATTAGACGTGAAGAAAAAAAAAGAATTGTGAAAGTTATAAAGCTTGAAAATTGATTCAGTACCTTAAGGTGGAAAAGATCTGTGAATAAGGGTTTATTTAGGAATTCCACAATTGGCAATGCTTGTAAAACATTTAGGTAACATTTTTAATTTTTAAGCAGACTGAAATCCAGTGAGTGGAGGTCATGTAGACAAAGCTGGTAGGTTGCTAGTGCATCCACTTAGGGAAGGGAATGGCAAAAATGTTAGGGGACAGCTGATTATTGTAACGTTTCCCTGGAAGGCCTTCCACAGTCACAACTTCGTAGGTTACAACTGGTCCATCACACTGCAGCTCATATTTTGACTCACGCATCCCGGTTTGACCATATCACCCCCCATCTTAGTACAACTACATTGGCTCCCAGTTCTTTATCGCATACAATATAAAATGCTTATATTTGTCCATAAGACCATCCACACCTGTGCTCCCCAGTATCTCTCAGACCTAATCCGTCTTCATACACCTTACCGCTCATGTAGATCAATTCACTCTAACCGTATGTCTCTACCTTCCCCTTCTCAAGCCCTTTTTTTTTTTTTTATTGAGTATATTTTGCATTTTACAACCTCTCCACAACACAATAAGAAACCAAAACCATAATACAATGACAAGGTATGGGATATGTCTGAAAAACTCAGACATCCCCTACTACATTCCACACCATCTACCACCCTCCCCCGACACCTTGCAAGCCCAGACTTCCCTCACTTCTCAGTTTACACCCATATGCGCATAACTATCCAGTGCAGACCACTTTTTAAACTCTATTACATTCCCTCTGGAAGCAGAAATGTTATCGTATGCCTTTTCATAGCGGCTGTAAAGACATACGAGATTCCACCAATGTAGCCAGCTTAACTTCCCAGGGTCCTTCCACCTCATGAGGACTATTTTTATAGCAATCGCCTGCATAAAGTTTAGAATAAAAAAATCTTCCTTAGCTACATTGGGAATTGCTGCTGTAGATCTCAATACAACAATCCTCCAGGACAAAGGACACAAAAAACTTAAAACATGTTGAATCTTCTTCCAGACATCCAACCAATATACCTGAATGCTAGGGCAATCCAATATCATATGTCTCAGCATTCCAATTTCCTTCTGGCAGGTCCAACAATACTGGGACGTGCCCCTGCTCCACTTGGCCATCCTCACCGGCGTAAGAAACGCTCTGTGTGCAAAAAAGAACATTGATTGTGTGAGGGAGGCCGATCTAGATGCCCTCACCAACGGGCCCCAGTGAGAGAAACAGGAATCTTGAGGCAAACATATATCCAGATCGTCTTCCCATACTTTCCGTAGTCCCATGATCTGAAGCGGCATCTTGTTCCTAAGATATCCATAGATAGTCGATATGCGACCTTTCATAGAGAGTGCCTCTTCAACAAACTTCTCTAATCCCCACTCGTCCATCACCAGGTCAGGATTTTTAATTTCCTGCCCTACACAATGCCTTAGCTGAAGCCATTGGTAATAGCAATAAGATGGCAGATTGAACTCCTCTCGCAAAATTTGAAATGGTTTCCATGTATCTTCTCTTAACAAATGGCCCAATCTCCAAATACTACATTTCTGCCAGACTTTCCAGGCGATCACCTGGTTGTTTATTTTGAAGACAGGATTATTCCAAATGGGCATTCTTCTGGAAATGGGATTGTTATCATCCATACAAGATGCAAGACCCTGAAATGCTTTCTGCGTAGATAAGATTATACGATCCACCTTGGAGGTCTCTGACCACTGCATCCCCATAATCAGATTAATTGGGCACGGGAAGACCAGGCGTTCCTCTACCTCCAGCCAGATAGGTCTCTGCATGAGTCTAGAGTCCGCCGCCCATAAGGCTCCCTGACTCAGTATAGCCGCCTGATGATACAGATAGAAATCCGTGAATTGAACTCCCCCGACTTCCTTGGAGGCTTTCAGCTTCTTCAACGCTATCCTGGGTGTCTTCCCATTCCACAAAAAATTACACAGAATCCTCTAAAGCTCTTTGTACAGAGATTCTTTAAATAACACTGGGATCATCCCCAAGATGTAATTTAGTTTCGGCACCAACACCATCTTGATGGAATCTAGCCGACCCCACCAAGTGAGATGTAGGGGAGACCATTTGAGAGTAAAAGAGCGCGCAATCTCTTTCAGCCTTATACTATTTATTCAGATTGTTTCCTCCATCGGAGTACCATACTTAATTCCTAGATACTTGATTGTCAAAGGCTCCCATTGGAAGTCAAACTGCTGTGTCATCATCCGAATCCCATATTTTTTGAGAGGGAAAGCAACCAATTTTGTCCAATTTACTTTGTAGCCAGAGAGACCAGAATATCTTCCTATTTGCTGCATCACCAGAGAGAGAGAATCCAGGCTAAGAAACAGCAACAGATCATCTGCGTAAGCAGAAGCTTTTATCTGAAGATCTTTAACAACTACCCCTCTGATCCCAGCTGATTGATGTATAAGTAGCATTAGTGGTTCCAACGCCAAGTTGAATAACAGGGGAGACATAGGGCAACCCTGATGTGTGCCCCTTTGCAAGTACAGGGGTTGTGATAACACTCCATTAGTTAGGATCTTGACGACAGGGTTGGAGTATAACACCTTCACCATACGGATATATTGAGGGGGAAATCCAAACCACTCCATCACCCGAAACAAAAAAGGCCACTCCACCCTGTCGAAGGCCTTCTCAGCATCCAGAGAAAGACCAATATAAGGGGAGTCCAGACAGTCGGCATTCTCCAAAATGTTACAAAATAGCCGAGCATTATCAGCAGTGGATCTACCTGCGACAAATCCACATTGATCTGGATGGATCAAAGAATTCAGAACCTTCTTCAGTCGAGCTGCAAGAATAGAGGAGTAGAGCTTGTAGTCAGCATTCAACAATGAAATGGGTCTGTAGCTACCCATCTGACCTGGATCTTTCCTGGGCTTAGCTATTACCACTATGGTAGCCTCTGCAAAGGCCCCGGGGTTACATACATGCTCTTGAAGGTGCTGATAATAGGTCAACAGATGTGGGCCGAGATCCTTTTCGAACATCTGGTACAACTCTACTGGGATTCCATCAGGGCCAGTTGCTTTCCCATTCTCCATCTCCTTAAGAGCCAACTTGAGCTCGTCTAGGTGAATCGGCTCACATAGAGCTGCTATTTTATCCTGATCCAGACAGGGATGGTCAATCTGTTCCAGGAAACTCTGCAGATCAGACTCCTCGCATGTTACTTCAGACGTATATAACTTATTGTAAAATTTGGAGAAGGCATCCGAGATGTCCTTGTCTTTATACAAGGGACCTTCTTGTTCATCCTCTATCCGCACTATGCGCACTTTATCAGTACGCGGCTTAAGCTGCGATGCTAAAAGCCTTCCCGCTTATTCGCCTCTATATGATATCTCGCTTGCAGAGGGAATGTATCTCGCTCCACTTCTGTACTAAGAGCCGAGTTGTACGCATATCTTAACTTTTCAAATGGGCCAAGACCTTATTATTAAATTGCCTTTGCAGAATTTGTTCTCCAGCTCTTATCTGTTGTTCAAGAGTCTTCAGTTCATTCCGAACAGCCTTTTTTTTTTTTGCAATCTCATAACTAGTTATCTGTGCTCTCATTGAAGCCTTAAATGCTTCCCACCAAGCCCACGCAGAAGTATCTCTTGTTGTATTGATCTCAAAGTACTCCTTGATAGCTTTCTGAAGGTATAGCTTAAAGCAGTGTTTTTCAACCTTTTTTGTGCAAAGGCACACTTTTTTCATGAAAAAAATCACGAGGCACACCACCATTAGAAAATGTTAAAAAGATTTACCTCTGTGCCTATATTGACTATATATAAAGTAATTCTCTTGAATAGGAATCAAACACTCACACCAAACCCCCCTCCCCTGCTGGTTCACACCAACCCCCTCCCCTGCTGGTTCACTCACACCACCCCCCCCCTCCACTGCTGGTTCACTCACCCACCCCCTGTCACTTACTCACCCCTCCTGCTGGGTCACTCACTCACTTACCCCCCTCCCCTGCTGGTTCACTCACACCATCGCCCCCCCACCCCTTTCTGGTTCACTCACACCCCCCCTCCACTGCTGGTTCACTCACACTCCCCCCCCCTTGCTGGTTCACTCACACTCCCCCCCCCCTTGCTGGTTCACTCACACACACACACACACACACCCCTCTGCCCAAGCTGCTGCTTCTGCTTTGTACAGACTGAAAGTGTTTGGTCTGTTTACAGAGGGTAGTTATAGAACAACTATATTATATAGGGTATCCCTCTAAGGAAATTAATCAAAGCCGGTGTAGCAGAATCCACAAGGTGCAATTAGAAACCTCTTATTTAATATGCCAATTATTATTTAACCACTGGTCTCAGCCTATAGCGTGCACTGCTCAGGATACATATCGCAAGAGCTATGTGCTACAATAACATCAATGACCAGGTATAATTTTTAGAGTATGGCTTAGAAAGTGTCATATACCAAATTTTGGGATTCTCAAAGAAAACCAGACTTATCTTAAATATTGATCCAGTGTCAGTTTTTGCCAATATTGCAGTTGCCCCAACGCCACCACTTCGGTATCCGATGCACGTTTCGTTGCTTCTTCAGGGGGCTTGCAAACAAAAATTGGCTCTGCATACAGAGGAAAATGCAGCAATTACTAAACAGATATATTTACTTTATAAGAGTAAGGATAGAAGAAAAATCAAACCTGAACTGGGATATCTCTGATTCAGGCTTGTGCGGGTATCAGTGTACTTGATGCGGCTGCCTAGCCCTCTCAAAAGACGCCGCGCATGCGAGTTGGGGGAATGCTCAAAAGGATTTAAATACTAGTGCTCAAAAGGATTTAAATACTAGTTGACGCTCCCGATCTTGCGGCCAGAGCAAAAAAACGGCTTTTCAATGGCCGGTTTTACAACTGTGCCGGCAGCCGGCCTGGCCATGGAAAAACCGGCCAGGCCGGCTGAAAACCAGCCGGTTGGCAACCCTAATTTGTGAGCCGAGGCCACATGTTACGGATGAAATTGGAATTTTTCCCACGGCACACCAGACAATATCTCACGGCACACTAGTGTGCCGCGGCACAGTGGTTGAAAAACGCTGGCTTAAAGGACTCTTCTGCCAGCAGGTATCTTGGGAAAAACCAGGACTGCTTTTTACGGGATTCCGCCTTAAGGTTCAGAATAAACCCTATTGCCGCATGATCTAAGACATTAGTACTAAGGATTTCAGACAAACTGGCATTTTTAACAAATGATCGAGACACCAGAAAGAAGTCAATTCTTGAATGAGGTCCATGCGGATGCGAGAAGGATGTAAAATCGGCTTCCGTTGGATGATGCAGCCTCCAGATATCTACTACTCCAAAATTCTCCATGATAGAGTACAACACTTCCAAGGCTTTCTCTTTCTTCTTTGGTCGACTAGGTTTATGATCAATTAAGGGATCCAAAGCCAAGTTGAAATCTCCACCTACAATCATAGGATAGCTAGCATATTCCTGGAGAACAGATGCCAACGACTGAAAGAAGGAAGGATTATCATTATTAGGTGCATACACATTGAAAATCGTCATCTGCTGATCTTCCAAAAGAAGGTGCACACCGGCCCACCTGCCTTCCAAGTCAGCACAAGACGACAGGACCTGGAACTTGAGCGATTTCCTGATCAAGACCACCACTCCATTCCTTTTCATATACGCGGGAGCGGGAGCCACTAGATAGTATTTGCCCAGCGCTAGTTTCTGTGCCTCTTTAGTGGACAGATGGGATTCTTGTATAAGAACTATATCAGCATTATGTTTTTGACAATACAATAAAATTTTCTTACGCTTGATGGGGTGATTTATACCCTTAACATTCAGGGATAAAAACTAAACGAGCTCATACTCGTTGTTGAAAAACACCATCCCATTATTATCTGTGGTCTGCGTCATCATTCTTAGACTATCCATGTAAACCTTATCCCATATTCCTCGACCAGGCTTGCAAGGCATCAACAGTGTCTCCACAAAGGAGAAAAACAAAGTGGATGAGCTCACACGCATTACAAGATGGTCCCCGACAGACCCCAGCCACCTCCAGACCATAATACAAACACAGAGAAATTCTGATTAACTGGACAACACCTACTAACTATCACTTTATCAACCACACCCCAAACCACAGTGTTTATTACCCTCTAATTTCCCCTCCCCCCTATTTCCCCCTGTTAATTGTTTTGTTTGTCTTCTTCTCCGTCTTTTAAAAGAGAACAGCGATATACATAGAACCAACCCATTTCTTTCCCCAGTCTAGTTCGGGTATTCCCTCCCGCGTTACCAATAAAACCACCCCACCCAACATATATCAATGTCAGCCATATTAAATTGAACTCATAAGACATTAGCACATTTAACCCGCCCCTCCCGCACATATCTTGGATCCGATGCCCCCATACAAATGCAGACTATAAGTATCTTCTTAGTACTACACATTACACTGAACTCCATATAATAAGTACCCGACATTACTGTCCCAAAAAGAAACTTCCTGGGTGCCAGAGATCAATGTCTCTTGCCGCTTCCATCCGCACGATCTCATCAGCACCTGCACCTCCATCGTGGCCATTACTGCATCCTTAAAACCTCTTGCTCCTCAATAAATTGTGCCGCTGCCACAGGATCTTCAAACTCTTTCATTTGGTTATTAAAAGTTATCTTGAACCGGGCGGGGTAAAACAGTCCGTACCAGGCTTGCAATTGCTGAAGGCGGGGTCTCAATGCAAGAAATTGCTTACGCCTTTCTACCGTTGCCCTACAAAAATCAGGGAAAAAGAAAATCTTATGCCCCTCAAAGGTAACTATCTTTAGAGACTTTGCGGCTTCCAATATTTGCACTGCCTACTGGTGTCTCAAGAGGCAAAAGATGAGGCGTGCAAATTGGGCTGAGCAGGGCATGCAAATTGGGCTGAGCAGGAATCCTGTGTGCTCTCTCAATATCAATCGGACCCAATAACTTCAAACGAAGCAGCGAAGGCAAGGCACCCACAAGGAAAAGGATCATGTACGACCCCTCGGCACCCTCTGGGACACCTACAATTCTGATGAAGTGGAGGAGTGGAGTGGAGGAGTAGCCTAGTGGTTGGGGCAAGGTACTTCAGGCCGGAAGGTCAGGGGTTCAAATCCCACTAGAGAACAGCAACCTTGGGCTGGAAGGACTGGGGTTTCTAGTCCCACAGGTGCTCCTTGTGGTCTTGGGCAAGCCACTTAACCCTCCATAGCCCACGTTCCCTGTAAAATAGTTTTCTCCAAGTTATAATACCCTGTTCAATGTAATTTCAGTTTGTTCAATGTAAACCGCGCTGATGCAGAATAGTGCGGTATATAAATAAATAAAATAATGTTATTCCTTCTATTCCTGTTGGCTAAATCCTCCATACTTAATTCCAGCCGCTCAATCTTCTTTAGAGTCTTATCCACACGTGCAAGTTTTTCTTCGTGTATTGCAACCTTCGCTCCGATGGTATCCAGCCTATTGGTGAGTTTCTCCATTTGCACTCTGATATCCTGCATTTCATCCTGTACCTGCCCCAGCGCCTCACCATTCCCACAACCAACTCTTTCACCGACCGAATCTCTCCCAAAAGTTCTCTTATCATCTCCTCTGACTCCCGTGTGGCAGCCATCTTGTGTGGAGAAAGGGGGTCAGGCTTCGCTCTCTTAGAGCCCGAATTGCCACCTGCCGCAAAGTCTAACTTCGTGGGTTTGCAGTTAGACATAGCTCCTACAGTTGCAATTTCTGCAGAAGCAATTTAAAGTAGGTAGAAATCCACAATCACAGAGTTTCTCGCAGGATCCTTGCCAGGGTCAGTGGAGCTAAGCCCTCAAGCAGCCATCTTGCATCCGCGCAGGCTCCGCCCCCCTCTCAAGCCCATCTTGAATTAACCCGTTCCTCTGCCTTCTTCTTCCTGGGTCCCCGATTATGGAACTCACTCCCTCCAGACCTTCGTCTTGAACTTTCATCTAAAACAACATTTAAAACCAGGCTAAAAACACACTTATTCTGCACCGCGTTTGACCTTCCACCCCCCTCCACCATCTTATCACCACCTCCCCGTTAGCTATTCTGTGTCATTTAATGTTGTATTGAGTGTTCTACCTTGCCTGTTTCTACCTCTTTCCTGTCCTGAATTGGCGTTCTTTTCTCACTGAAGCAGTCTCAGTTTTGTTTTGGAAACCGCTCTGATGCTTTTAGTAAGAGCGGTATATTAAATCTGTAATAAAGATAAAGATAAAGATAGCACTTGCATAACTTAGCAATGCCGCCCTAAACTTGGGAACACATTTATTTATTTATTTATTTAACAGTATTTCTATACCGCTTTATCATACAATCAAAGCAGTGTAACAAAAATACAATCAAAATAAGTGGGGGTGTAATCAAGCAGTGAAAGAGGTTTTATGATTTGCATGTGAGTGGATAGTGTGTTAAATTAGGGTGAACTATGTACAATGAGCGCTATAGTACATCATGAGCTATATATATATATATACAAAATTAGGGCGTAAGATATATCATGAGTCACATATATATATCACAAGGTTGCTATGATTAATGGTAGATAACAAATCCTAAGTCAAACACAATTTGTTGACAGAGCTGCATCATAGCAACTTTTCTGATATCTGTGGAGTGTGTGGTTTCTGACAGTGTTTACCACCCCGGGTGGTGACCCTAACGTATTGCGTACCATAGCCATGCCTGCACTGTGCCCAGGACTGGTGTGGTGGCCAGGGCTGCCAAAAACCTCTATATTTGCACAATGCTGGCATAGGTGTGGGAGTGTCTTTATGTCTATTCAGTGCGTTGTGGCTGCCTACACCTCACTGAGCCCACACTGCTTGCACTGTTTCCAGTGTTAGCCTGCCAATGTGCATAATGACAAGCAAGGTACTTTGGGTATTGCTCGGACAGGGTGGCCTGGGCAGGATGCATCTGCACAGGGCATAGGGCCATGGCTGGGACATTGTAGTGTCTGACCATCACCTGCATGGACAGGGTGGACACAGCATGTCATGCTGGGAAGTCACTCTCACCCTGACTGAGCAGTGACCATGGCATGGCTAGGTTCCCCCATAGTGCTATACAGTATTTTTCTCAAGTGATATTTATGGGTTCTGTTTTCTGTGGCCCAATCACTGGCATACCTGCTTGGTGTGTGTGCTCACATCCCATTTTTGGGTGCACAAAGTTCCTGCAGGAAAATGCACTATGTACTAGCTAGCAGATTGTCTGCAGGTAGCATATGGGTGGAGACTGACTGTGCCCTCTGCTGGTGAATGTCGGATAGTGGTGGGGGGCAGCTGAGCTTTTCCAGGATTCTGCCTGTCTGTCATTACCTGCCCTGTAGGGTGTCTGTTCCCCAGCATGACTGGAGTTGATGATTCCCTCTACTGCCACCATTGCAGAGATGTAGAATGTGGATCTGTTGGTGGGAGATCCTGTTCCCCCACCCTTAGCCACAGAGGGCGGGTTGGGTGGTGCTACATAATCTGCTTCTGGGTCCAGACACCCCCCCTTCACTTATAACACGTGACCATGGCACCCACACAGGATATGCACTATTCTAGGTGCATCATAGTCTACAAGGGCTAGACGTGACTGGGAAATACATGATGGACACAGGTGCATCTTAGGTGCGTCTGCAAGGACTACCTATCACACACTAGCACTGATGGCAACCTGCAGCATAGCCTATCTCAGCAGATGCCCTCAGGGTGAGCACAGGACCCGCGCAATGTCACGGTCTGTAGCTACTCTGTGCCAGTAACACACATGGTCAGTTCCCCCTACCAGGCCGAGGTGCTGTAGGGGTGCATACCCCATCTTGTGATCAGCTGTAGACTGCTGATCTGCATGTACAATGCATCATGGGTTTGGGTGGGTTTACCCTTTCCTGGTAACCACAGCAGACAGTTTGTGTGGTGACCTGAAGTCTTTCTGTAGCCAGCCAGAGGTGTGCTAGCAGCTATAGAGATGTAGCCCACTGGTTACTTCAATAATTGTGGAGGCAGAGGTCATGGGTTTGATCCCACGGTGTTGTTATTTAATAAGGCTGTCTAAGGCTTTTCCTTTTAATTTAAATCAGTGCTGCCAGCAAAATGCACCCTCACAGTGCTGTAACCTTAAGGTGCCTCATAAGGCACCCTATAACGCGCCCTATAGGGCACATTAGAAGGCGCCTTGGTGGACATGGCACTTTATAATGTGCCCTATGGAGTGCCTTTTAGGGCGCCTTATGTGGCACCTTATGTTATGGCACTGTGAGGGTGTTTTTGCTTGCAGCACTGATTTAACTTAAAAAAAGGAAATGCCTCACACAGCACTGATTTAGATTAGAAGGAATTGCCTCAGACAGCCTTCTTACATAACACCACTCTTACATTACACCACTGTGGGATTGAACCCATTACCTCTGTCTCCACAGGCATTGCAGTAACCAGTGGGCTATATCTTTATAGCTTCAAATGCTGCGCTGGCATGAACTTAGGGTTAACGTGCGTTAATGTACCACGGCGCCCACTATCGCGTGATACAGATTCTTGCTACCTTGCCTCCGGATCGCCCACTCCTTATATGGCATTCTTCACATTAACGCTGCAACTAGCGCCAGTAACATTAAGACGGTTTAGTAAACATACCCCAACGAGCCTGATATTTGAAGGACTATTAACAAAGTTTGCAGCCTAGTAAATTATGTAAATGCCTTAGATGGGGATATTTCAATGGCATATACATGGTTAATGTCATTGAATATCCCCATCTAAGTCCCCTACACACTCCAATGCTAACGAGTTAGCATCAGGGCATGTTAAGAACATAAGAACATAAGATATGCCATACTGGATCAGACCAAGGTCCATCAAGCCGAGTATCCTGTTTCCAACAGTGGCCAATCTAGGTCATATATACCTAGCAGTATCCCCAAGAGACACAGGTCCCACAATGCTTGTATTGGGTCAAGCATTGATATCCTGGGTCCCTTTTTAATAATGGTTTATGGACCTTTCCTCCAGGAACTTGTCCAAACCTTTTTTAAACCCATCTACACTAGCAGCCTTTACCACATCCTCCGGCAACAAATTCCAGAGTTTGATTACACGTTGAGTGAAAAAATATTTTCTCTTATTTGTCTTAAATAGATCACCTTGTAGCTTCATTACATGTCCTCTAGTCTTTCTATATTCTAATAACGTAAACAATCAATCTACGTTTACCCGTTCCACTCCATTCATTAATTTAAAGACCTCTATCATATCTCCCCTCAGCCGTCTCTTTTCCAGGCTGAAGAGCCCCAACCTTTGTAGCCTTTCTTCATAGGAGTAGCCTTCCATCCCTTTTACCATTTTGGTGGCTCTTTTCTGTACCTTTTCTAATAACACTATATCCTTTTTAAGATACGGCGACCAGAATAGCACACAATATCCAAGGTGCGGTCGTACCATGGAATGATACAGAGGCATTATAATATCCTTTGTTTTATTTTCCATTCCTTTCTTTATGATCCCTAGCATTTTATTTGCTTTCTTGGCCGCCGCTGCACACTGGGCGGAGGGTTTTAACATGTTATCCACGATGACTCCTAAATCTTTTTCCTGGGTGGTGGTTCCCAATGTGGAACCTTGCATAGTGTAACCATAGTTTGGGTTGTTCTTCCCTAGGTGCATAACTTTACACTTGTCCACATTGAATTTCACCTGCCATTTGGATGCCCAGTCTTCCAATTTATCCAGATCCTCCTGCAGTTTTGCACAGTCCTCTTGGGTTTTAACAACTTTAAACAGTTTTGTGTCGTCCGCAAATTTGATAACCTCACTAGTTATTCCCTTTTCCAGGTCATTTATGAATATGTCAAAAAGTAGAGGACCCAGTACAGATCTCTGGGGTACTCCACTATTCACCCTTTTCCATTGGGAAAATTGGCCATTTAGCCCTACCCTCCGCTTTCTATCTTTTAACCAGTTCCCGATCCACAACAGTACACTGCCTCCTATCCCATGACTTTTTAGTTTTGCCAAAAGTCTCTGATGAGGGACCTTGTCAAAAGCTTTCTGAAAGTCCAGATACACTATATCGACTGACTCACCTTTGTCTACCTGTTTATTCACACCTTCAAAAACACATATCAGATTAGTAAGACAAGATCTTCCTTGTCTAAAACCATGTTGGCTGTCTCCCATTAGGCCATGACTATCTACATGCTGTGTAATTTTGTTCTTTATGATGGTTTCTACCATTTTCCACGGTACCGACATCAGGCTCACTGGTCTGTAATTTCCTGGACCACCCCTGGAACCCTTTTTAAAAATTGGCGTTACATTGGCAATCCTCCAATCTTCAGGTATTACAGATGATTTTAATGAAAGTTCACAGATTACTAATAGCAGGTCTGCAATCTCATATTTCAGTTCTTTCAACACTCTTGGATGTATACCATCCGGTTCAGGTGATTTGCTACTATTCAGTTTATCAAATAGTTGTAATACATCTGCCCGGTGTAGCGATATTTCTCTCAATTCCTCTGCCGTATCACCTTTAAATACCACTTCAGTCTTGGGTAACATCCCTACATCTTCCTCAGTAAAGACTGAAGCAAAGAATTCATTCAGTCTCTCCGCTATAGCCTTATCTCCTCTTACTGCCCCTTTTACCCCTCCATCATCTAATGGTCCAATTGACTCTCTCACAGGCCTTTTGCTATGAATGTACTTGAAAAAGTCTTTATTTCATGTTTTTGCTTCCGTAGCAAGTTCCTTCTCAAATTTTCACTTTGCCTGCCTTATCAATGCTTTGCATTTAACTTGCCAGTACTTGTGCTGTTTCCAGTTTTCATCGTTTGGCTCTTTTTTCCATTTCCTGAAAGACGCTTTTTTTGCAGCAACAACCTCTCTTACCTCACCTTTAAACCATGCTGGCAGTTTTTTGGACTTTCTTCCACTTTTCTTAATGCGTGGAATACAGCTGGTCTGGGCTTCCAGGATAGTATTTTTAAACAACACCCAAGCTTGATGTAAGTCTTTAACCTTTCCAACCGCTCCTTTTAGTTTTTTCTTAACTATATTCCTCATTTTATCATAGTCTCCCTTCCTAAAGTTAAAAGGTAGTACTGTGGATTTATTTACTATCCCTCCTCCACTAACTAAATCAAACACGATCATGCTATGATCACTATTGCCAAGTGGTCCCAACACCCTTATTTCTTGCATCAGATCTGGTGTTCCGCTAAGGACTAAGTCCAGTATGGCTTCCCCTCTGGTCGGTTCATGAACTAGCTGCTCCAAGAAGCAGTCATTTATTTCATCTAGGAACTTTATCTCCCTAGCATGTCCTGCCTTGACACTGACCCAGTCGATAACGGGGTAATTGAAATCACCCATTATTACTACTCTGCTGTAACTTTTGTTAGCTTCTTTGATTTCTCTGAGCATTTCATCATCCATTTGTTCATTCTGGCCAAGCGGTCGATAGTACACCCCCACTGCCACCGCCTTCCCCTTTTTATATGGAATTTCAATCCATAGAGATTCTACAGCAAATTTTGTTTCCTGCAAAACTTTAATCCTTTCTGACTCAATGCCCTCTCTAACATAGAGCGCAACCCCTCCACCAATTTGATCAGTTCTATCATTACGATATACTTTGTATCCAGGTATCACAGTGTCCCACTGGTTATCCTCCTTCCACCATGTCTCTGCGATTGCAATCATATCTAACCTCTCATTTAGAGCTATATATTCTAACTCTCCCATCTTATTGTTTAGATTTCTAGCGTTTGCATACAAGCATTTTAGAGACTGTATTTTATTAATATTAATCTGGCTATTGGTAGAAATGGGTAATTTGGGATCTTTAAGCTCTGTCTGCTCCATACTCGAGGGCATTTGGGCTACTATACTCTTTTTCGGAACCTCACTGCTTTTGGTAGTATCCCTCAAGGATACCTTCTTCCAAACCATATGCTCTTGGGGGACTGTTGGCTTTCCCCGATTATCTAGTTTAAAAGCTGCTCTATCTCCTTTTGAAAGGTTAATGCCAGCAGTCTGGTTCCATCCCAGTTAAGGTGAAGCCCATCCCTTCGGAAGAGCCCCTCCTTTCCCCAGAATGTTCCCCAGTTCCAAACAAATCCAAAACCCTCATCCTTGCACCACTGTCTCATCCATGCGTTGAGACTCCGTAGCTCTGCCTGCCTTTTGGGTCCTACATGTGGAACGGGAAGCATTTCGGAGAACGCTTTCCTGGAAGTTCTGGATTTCAACTTCCTACCTAAAAGCTTAAATTTAGCCTCCAGAACCTCCCTACCACATTTTCCTATGTCATTGGTACCGACATGTACCAATTCAGCAGACTGCTCCCCAGCACTATCTAAGATCTTATCTAGGCGGCGCGTGAGGTCCGCTACCTTCTCACCAGGCAGGCATGTTACTAGGCGATCCTCACGTCCACCAGCCACCCAGCTATCTACATGCCTAATGATCGAATCATCAACTATAACAGCTGTCCTAACCCTCCCCTCATGAGCACATGGCCCTGTAGAAACATCCTCAGTGCGAGAGGGCTTTACATCATCTGGATGACAGGTCCTAGTTACAGGATCACGTCCTGCCACACCAGGGTGATGCTCTCCTGTCACGTGACCTCTCTCCTCCATGGCAACAGGGCTGCTGCCAGACTGGAGGTGGGACTTCAGGACTATATCCCTGTAGGTCTCGTCCATGCACTTCTCTGTCTTTCTAAAGTCTTCCAGGTCTGCTACTCTAGCCTCTAGATAACAGACTTGTTCCCTGAGAGCAAAGACCTCTCACTAACTGGGAGAAAATCATACATGTGACACTCAATGCAAAAGACTGGACTCGCTGCTGGACTGCTGACTGCATCTTAGTTTAAAACTTGTGTTAAGGTCCTTAAATTCTGTGCTTACTAAGGTTGGTGTAGATGCTTATACTAATAGAAGTGTATCTAATACTTCTAATATACCTTGTTCAGCTGAAGCTTAATTAATCTCAGGTCTTCAATTTGTGACTGATTTGGATAAAGAGCTGCACCTGAGAGCAGCTCCCTTCCTCTAAGATGTGTAAGTACCTATAAAGCTACAATTACCCCAGGGGTGGGTGGGAGTTGGGGAGGGAGGGAGAGAATATAAGACCTATGAAGGGAGGGCTGTTACAAGGTTCCTTGTCCTGTACCTCAGCGGGGGGGGGGGGGGCTTAGTCCCTCAGGTAGGCTAGAGCAGGAAAACAAAGTTTAAAACACAGCAAATTCTGGGGACAGAGCAGGGAGAGATATCTAGTTTAAAGCAACAATTAATCTGGCTACCACACAAAGGCCAGTTAGTTGAGAGAGGCAAGGTAAGTTATACAGCTGAGAAAAGCTGAAGTTAAAACTAAGGAAACAGTGAGGTGAAATAGCACACCAATAAGAGAACAAGAGTCAGACAGCTAGGACACAGCAATAAATAAATAATATAAATAGACAGCTAGAACTCACAGCAAGTTGTCACAGAAAATGTCCACCTCTCTTAGCAGAGCACTGTGAGGGCACTGCTCTTCCCAGAGCAGAGAGAGGCAAACAGAAAAGTCTAGGCACACGTGGGGAGGAGGAGGAGACAGGAAGAAGGGCTACACAATACCTCAGCAGGGGGGAGGGGCGTAGTCCCTCAGGGAGGCTAGAGCAGGAAAACAAAGTTTAAAACACAGCAAATTCTGGGGACAGAGCAGGGAGAGATATCTAGTTTAAAGCAACAATTAACCTGGCTACCACACAAAGGCCAGTTAGTTGAGAGAGGCAAGGTAAGTTATACAGCTGAGAAAAGCTGAAGTTCAAACTAAGGAAACAGAGAGGTGAAATAGCATACCAATAAGAGAACAAGAGTCAGACAGCTAGGACACAACAATAAATAAATAATATAAATAGACAGCTAGAACTCACAGCAAGTTGTCACAGAAAATATCCACCTCTCTTAGCAGAGCACTGTGAGGGGCATTCTGTGGGGAAACGGCCTAGTTTTAGCCGTGGATGCTGAATAGCGGTCCAATATTGCTGCAGGTGAATCCACTCGGCGCCAAACCCAGGTATTCAATGCCGTCCAGGTGTAGGGGTCAGAGGCAGGGCTATGCGCTATAGCAATGCGTAACCTGTCTAGTTGAAAATTGGGCCCTAATAACCTGTCTTAAACTCCTCTTAGTTTAAATCATTCCAATGTTGTGATTTTCCTCATATGGCAGATTCAAGTTAGTTTCTTTCCAGTCCAGACTTTGAATTTCCAAACTATATTAAGAACATCATACATATTTATAAAAGTTTGTTTTGGTATCATGATTTGAAGATTAGTAGCAGCATTCTGTATTAAAGGAAAAATAAACTTTTGTTGGTTGCCTAACTTGAGAAAAAAATATGCCATGTGGTCTTAACAAAGTGCAGGCAGGCAGATCCTTTATCAGAAGTGCCTAATACTTCACAGAAATTAAAATAAAAAACAAAACAGGGAGTGACAGGCCATAAAATACCAGGCCAGGAAAACACTAAAATTGGTTGAGAGACAATGAAGAATTGTTTACACATTAAAAGGCATAAATGTAAGATATTGATAACATATTAGCTCACTCAAGTGTCTAGTTAGGGAGAGTCTGATAGATCTGATATATAACAGGGAGGGAGCAATTCTGCCAGTCTCCAATTAGATTAATGCTTGGTAAAGAAGGCAGAATTTAAGAAACATACAGACATCTGATGCATATGTCAGTACTCTGGGATATTATTGGAAAAAGGAAGACTTCCTTAAGATTTGGAAGGATTCTTTTAAGTTTTAGCATGTTAACAGTTTATTACAAGGCTTGCTAATTTAGAGTTTAATAAAGAGACAGAGAAAGGACTTTAGACAATAAATGTGAATGAACAGGGGCATGCTTCCAGTGTGCTGAGCTCCTGAGGATCTCAAAAGGCTTTAATTAACTGAAAACGTATATATTCATGATTCTGAAGAGGCATGACTAGGCATGGAGGATGTTGGCCAAGAAGAACCCAAAGAGGTCTCACAACCAGGCTCACTCACCTGTCAAACTCAAATGTTTAGCTTTGAATGCCCCGATCTCTGCCACCCTAGAAGTTTCTGCCTTAGGCAACTGCCTAGTTTCCCTAATGGTTGGCCTAGCTCTGCTCTCTGTGATTTCTGAAGCTTTATGAACCTCAAGTTGAAATGAAGTTAGTCATCTTCAGACAGAACTTGTCAAGGTTGTCTTGAATCCTAGCAAACCTCTGCTGAGAGTTCCATGATATTCTTTGAAATCCAAAGCAGAAGAAGGCATCAGATCAGTAAACAAAAAACTTTTAAATCAAGATTTCATCTCCCCTAAAAACATTATAATTCCTCTGAAGTTATGGAAAATATTACCTGATATTACTAGTGCCCAATTTGTTGAACTTATTGCCCTTCCTAGAGCTTTAGTTACAGTGGGCCTGATATTGGAGATGCTGAGCGGCGGATAGGTGGCAAAAATCGCACATAACCGTGTAAGGTCCCCCTATGAAGGCAAAGCCAATCCCGAGTGGTTACACTGATCCAAAGTGTTTAGTCTTTCCACTAAAAGGTGGTTGCTGCTCTTCTGGATAGAGCCTGGAGCCTGTCACCAGTTGCAGTCTCAGAGATTCCAGAAAAAGAATTGCCCAGAATCCAGATGGAAAGGAGCATACCAATTGCTCCTAACTACATATTGCAGTGAAGTGTGAAGGACTCCCTGCCTGGATCCATGTGTCACACCGCCAAACAGCCAAGACATCAGCTAATGAGAGTAGGAGGTTCAACCTTTGGGGAAAAAAAACAAGCTTAGACTTCAGAGAAAGGTGAAGCACACTATGAAGTCCTGAAGAACTACTGAGAAGCAGGATTAAATTATCTGAAGAATGAGAGACCAAAGTGGAAAGTGGTATCTATTGGGGACTTTTATAAACAATTTCTTACTTGAATTTTCTTTTGTTAATATTACCTTACCAAGTAGTGGTAATTCTAAAACATAATTCTGCTATGTATATTTCTGAGAGTAAAATTTGATGAAGCCTCTGATTATGGTGGACTATAAGGTGATGGAGATGATAGTATGTGTTGTCAAGAGATCCTTAGTGGGATCTATGACAAAAGGGGGGGGGGGGGGGGGAATGTGGAAAGAAAAGACTAACCAGAGACTGAAAAGCTAAAAATCTAAGAAAATAACAGACTACTGAGTTGTTAGTTTTAAGGGTTTCAGACTAATTTATGAACCTTGTCAAACACATAGCATGACTGTGTCTCCAGGAACTGTCTGCTGGCCCTTACATAGGGTGTTATAATTCAAGGTTGGCAAATGTATACTTATCTGTAAGCCTTGCTGCATCCCCCATATAAGTCAGAGTTGCAAGGGAACATTAGAGAAAGAGTTCAATTGTATACTGTTTCCTCTCTTGCTGGCAAAAATAAAAAATAATGCTCAAGCAGGCATGGTGTCCTGTAATCCTATTTCAAAATTTACAGCGGGTTCAGCAGTTTTCACAGTGGTGGGGAAGTAGCATGGGACTAGCTTTTGGGGAGGCATTTGCGGGGCAGTAGCTTCTGGGAATGAACGCAATTTGCAGGTGGTGGGGCAGGAACAATTGCTAAGATGGTAGGAAAATTATAGGAGGCTAGTTTAAGGGGGTTAGGCATTTCGTGAGGTAGTGGGATACTTGGGTATTTTTTAGGGGTGGGACAGTTTTAGTAGTTGTGAGGGAGTGTTTCTTAGGGTTGGGGTAGTATACAGGTTGGTGGGACAGTTGGACGTTAGATTTTGTGGGCGGGGTGATTGTGTGGAGGTAGTTGCAGGATATAGTTTTGGGGGGAGTGGGGATGTTCTGGGGGATATTTCTTTTATGGACGGGACAGTTGTGGGGGGTAGAGATGAAGCAATTTATGGGGTGATTAGGGAAGTTGTGAATGGGTATTTTTAGGGTGTAGGGCAGTTTGGGAGAACAGCAATTGGGATGGGATATTTTTTAAGAGTGTGCAGTTTACAAGGTGGTAGGGCAGTTGTGGGAGGTTGGTTATTGGGATGTGGACTGTTACCATTGTGGTAGGGCAGTTGTGGTACATAGTTTTGCGGGGTGAAGAGGTTTGCAAGGTGGTAAGGCAGTTGCGTGGGGATATTTTTTGTGGTGGGAGCATTTGATGAATTGTTAGGGCAGTTACAAGGCACTATTGTATATGGTGGGCCAATATTTTTTTTTGGGAGGGAAGTTGGTGGTGGATGATGTTTGGGGGATTGGGAGAATAGAGAACAGGGAGAGGGAATTTGAAAGAAGTAATTCCCTAACTGCTATGTTTCACTCTATGTAAGTTTCTATGCTGCAGAAGCTGAAACTCTTTCTCCCATAGAAATGCATTAGGCTATGATTTTGGGACGCTTATATTTCTGGAAAACCTGGTCTGAGACCCATTTTTTAACTCAATGAGGCTTGTTTACAAAGCCGCAGTAGCGGTTTCCGATCGTTATCAGAGCCGTGGCCCCATTGAGTTTTTAAGGGTGGGACAGTTTTAGTAGTTGTGAGGGAAATCAATGGGGCCGCGGCTCCGATAACAATCGGAAACCGCTACCGCGGCTTTGTAAATAAGCCCCAATGTGTCTTTTTACTAGTTTTTCCCACATATCAAGTCTCATTCTGTTCTGTTAAATTTGCACACAGACAGGCATATGAACAGACAAATTTCCAACCCCTTCTAACTCTTTTCCGCTTTCATTGGGTTGGAAATCGTAAAATTAGATAACAAAACAATTGACAGCATCACAGTACATATATTTAAAAAATCATCAATCCAATCTCCATCTTCAAAAGGCTACCTGCAAGTCCAAAACCTTTGATCCTTTGGTTGTGGAGGCAGCCTAAAAGGCTTCCTGAAATGCAGTCAGCAGGGCTAGGGTAAGAGAAACATCCAGCCAGCAGGGAGGAATGGAAACGCACAAACAGGAGCAACTGGAGGCAGAAGAAACAATCAACTGCAGGAAGGGCTTGGCCCCAGGGCTTACTACAAGCAGTTTGATGAAGAAACATGATGGAGCAGTGTTCTTTTACCTTTGGCAAAGAGGGCAGGAGTAGGTCAGGGAAGAGAAAGCACACACAAGGTTTTCATCTTAAAGATTTCATGTGTACTTTCCCAAATACACAAATGCCGATAGTTACACTTTTAGGGGCATGCTACTACATCTTCATAGCTGGGGTGGAAGCTTATGCTATTTTGCTCCAGGTCTCCAACAGAAATCCATTATGACCAGATAGAAAATGAATAAATTGCAGGGGTTTGTGTATTTAAACTGCACCTGTTGGCAGAGTACTATTTAAAGCTCTATGGTATACACTTGGTAAAATAGTCCAGGAGAAACTTTAAATGTTCTGTCAGCAAATCAGTGACCGTTTTCCACTAGCAACTGTGAATTTTCATTTGTACCAAATATAAACATTCTCTTCGGATTGTTACTGCCAGAATTCCACAGGGTGAAATTCTCATCTCTTGCCATTGTCCTAAGAACGTCTGGAATTTCAGTTTCTTCAAGTCGTTGAGGATTTGTGTATGGCAGCTGCTGTCGTTTCCATTACCATTGGATGGTTCGCTATGAAGGCGCATTTTCTGGAAGATAATTTGCTGCCTCTAGCAAAATTCCATTTGTAGTATGCTGCATTATTTGCTATGGTTTTACAGTTGATATTTTTGTTCTTTGAACACATTAAATCCACAGCTTGTAATGCTTCATTCTCCCCAGGATTTGGGGCATGGTCAGGCTCTGTTTTAATGGCTATGAATGGATTTGTAACTTTGACTCGTCCCTTGCAAACTGTTCTTGCGCATCTCCATGTGCCTCTTCCATCTTTGTTAACTCAATCTTTTCTATAGCGGTAGCTTTCATGAACTATCATTGTTTTTCCTCTTTGTGAATTAATAGTCTCCATCTGGTGCTCCAGAATGAACATGAGCCATGATTCCTACATTTAAACGTATCTTCATGAATATGCATCTTCACAGAGAATCATTCAACGGCAGCGCTGTCAACTTCCGCTGTTTCGACAGCTTCCGCTGTTCTATCTACTACTGCTGATTTTCACCATTTCATCGGCACTATTTTGTTACGTGCTACATTGTCGATATGCTTATTGGTCTATGCTGTTTTGTCAGTGCTCTTTTGTTGTGCACTCTTTTGACCGGTCACCCAGCCATACATATGTTCACAGCCAGGTCAGTTCACATGCACTGGTGGCTGCTGCCTCAGAGTGGGCATCAAACAGTGTATGATATGCCTAGGATCTGCCACTGAACTTGGACAGATTGTCCTGTAGCAGCAGATAAGCATGCAATAAATAAAACCAGGAGTCTTTTCAAGGATCCAAGCCAGTTTAATGTGCACAGGCTCAAGCAATAATCAATTTCAAAATGGCTGAGCCCCGTTCTCTGGCAAAACAACAACTTTTATAGACTTTTGCTCCATTCTAGGTATAGAAAAACATTTCATTGGTCCCGGTAACCTCCCGTACCTCCCGTACCCCTTCTATTGGTCCCGGTACTGATATGATTATCCAATTATGTTCTTTGAGTGGGCTCAGCACCTGCTTTGCCCCCCTCCTAGTCCCAATTACAATGGCCTGTTCACCAACTTGTTACTTTCCTACTTTCAAGGCCATTGAGCCAATTTGTGCGTGTAGGGGAGCAGGGCTCTGCAGCCTTTCTGTCAGCAGTTTCAATTAAATCCCTTACAGCTGCATTCTCTTATCAGTGGGCATTTAAACATATTTCTCCCATTACTTCAATTCTACTTGTCTAAGTTAATGCAATACTTTTACTGAGTTCTAATTCTACAGCAGCATATAGGGGGATGTGCAATTCCTATAGGCCTCTTCACAGACTTCATTTACAGGGCAAGCTTGTTAAGCCTGTCTGCTTAGTTCAATTAGCATGGAGCATAGGCCTTCGCCTACCACAGTCCGAATACAGCTGGCTTTGGATGGATCATGCAGCCTATGCATGAGGTTCACACACCACTGCACAGCTCCATCTCACCGTCCTTTGGGACACAGTGATGTGCCGGTCCTATGCTACAGCCCCAGATGTTCCCTGCAGCCCACTTGCAATCCTTGTTTCCCTCCATTGCATGCAGTCATATGTCTCTCTGTGTTCTCTATGTCAATCCATGTGACTAGCTAGACCACAGGGTCCTGTTTGCATGAGGCTCAGCTAGTGCTGGGGTGGGCCAGGGAGTACATATGGGGCTCTGTAGCCAACCTCATCAGTGATCGATATATGTGCTCGCCAGGTACATTTCCCAGCTGTGGCTGTACTGCCACCCAGGCTGGATTAATAGGGTAGTTGCCATTGCCGTGCCTCTTTCTGCCCTGTGACATCCTGTCTCTTCCCACCTATGCCCTCAGCCTTTTGGAACAGTGTTGTTACCACTCCTTTATGCAGCTGACCTTTGAGGCCATTGCACCATCATTGCAGGCCTTATCATACACTGCTGCCACAGTGCTGGCCACAGGGCTCCTGGCACAGTGCAGGGGATGCCTCCAGGCATGGCCCCTGGGCACTGCACTCATTTACCTGTGGTTCTGTGCCAAGGGTTGCTGACTATGTGCATAGCTGGAGCTCATCCTCATTCAGGCCTGGTGATTCTCTACTGGCTTCAGGCACTAGCTATCTGGCCATCCCTGGGGTCACTCATAGGGGCCACACAACCACATGTCTGCATGCCCAGGACTGTTATCCCAGGACTGGCTGTTGTGTTCCCTCCAAGCAGAGTGCAGTTGGCAGGGCCATCTGTGTCTCTCATTCAACTCCATGTCACTATAGTCCAGATCCATCACGGTATGCGATGCAGTTTGCATTGGTGTCCCTGGTGATCCTCTGGTACACTGCAGTGGCCTGATAAGGTCATCACCACCTTATCTCACCCCTCCTCAATTCCATGTCCTGGCCACTCCCTCGCTCACCCTTTGCTCCCTTTCAGTCCGTCACAGAGGTGGTGACGGTAAATATTGGCTCCTCTCACTGACTGGCCCCATGCTCCTCTGATTCCATCCCAACCCATCCTGTGCCCACGAGATTACCCAATATTGTCCCTTCTATGTGTTCAGTGCAGGCCATATCACATTGTACCTCAACTGTTCCAGTGTCACCGAGACAAGTTGTGCCTTCACCTCCACAGAAGCAGATTGCCCCTGACCCTACTGTTCCCTCCTGTTCATGAGTAGTCTCCTTCCTGATTCTAGGTGACTATATATGTGCAGGAGCAGGTCACCCTAGCTGTCAGGGGGTTCCTACCACTCAATAGCTCGTGCCTGTCCTGCATTCAGGATTCACTCATCTATAATCCCCAGACCTGGCTCATGGCAGCATCACCTATACCTATGTTTGTGTCACAGATGCAGTCACCTTTCTCAAACCTCAGTCTCATATCTGCTGTTTCTGAAACCATGCATCCATACCCTGGCCTACCCACCCTGTCCTCAATGGCACATGGGAGCTCTGTTGGGTCCATGTTGTGTTCATGGCTCTGCCATTGCACATTCTGTGTGTGTCTCATTATTTCCACAGAAGCAGTTCACATGGAACGACATACCCTACACATGTGGTGCCTCAATGATTAGTGACAAACTGCACTGCAGCACAGCTATTTTTGCAACAGATGTTTGGCTTGGGAGGTACAGTGGTGAGCCGGGCATCTTGCCCTCATATGTGGCACTGTCATTGCAGCAGTGATGACTACCATTGCTGTGTGTGTGTCATGTGGCTGTAGTCTTCCATATCCAGTGCTGTCATGAGGCATGTGTGACACTGTATGCCGGCCCCAGGTGTGTTCTCTCCAAAGTTCAGGGTATGCCTGACAAGTTGTTGGGAGCCTATTCCCGCCCCATCCTTTACTGCCTGTTGGGACTTTTAATGGTGCCATTTTGCACTCGCTAATGGTGCACCTTAGCGTCATTTAGTAATCATATCCCTTAGTGCTATCTATCACACAGCCCATAGGAATAAAATGGGCCATGCAGTAGATAGCTCAAGCAATAACCTCTACTGGGAAAAGGCATGAACTAAATACCTAAATAAGGAAATAAAATTATTTATCTAATGGCTCAATTTTTAGATGCTGTCATTTAGGATCATTTTATATAGGTTGATAGAGATGCATGCCAGGAAATGTGGTCATCTAAAAGTGTGCTAGTATTTTAAAAACTGTTTGGCTAGGAGAGTGCATTGGTGTATGAGTGCAGTTAACATGGCAATTAGCAAGGGTGCACTTGTGTTAAGTGCACTTAATCACATATTAGCTGCCAAGAAAATGCCGATCATGGCCTCAACAGCTAACGTGGAGGCTTGGGGACTACAAAACCTTAATGGGCTTTAGTAAAAGGGCCCCTTAATGTGACTGTAAGCCATCTTGAATGACTATGCTCACATTTTGGCAATATAGAAGATTTTATAAATAAACTTTCTTTTCCTTCTATCACTCACAAAGATCTTAAACATAACTGGTCCCAGGTTCAACCTCTGGGGTAGGTTCAACCTCTGGGGTACTCCACTACTCAAAAATTATAGATATACTAAATACATACTTTCTCTATTTTGGTTTACCAGCTAAAAACCTTCATGACTTTCTTTTTTTTTTAAACAAAATGCATGATTTGAGATTTACTATACTGGTTTCTCCCTGATTTTTGAAGGTTGTCACTGAGTTTCATCCTTTGCACGCTTAGGAGTTGTCATTCATGCATGGATTGTTTGAAAACTATGACAGGCTGTTCACACTGTGCATCAGCTCATGAACTGGCAATGTGAGTATTGATGAATTATATAATTAACTGTGGTCTACTGTTTACTTCAATAGACCAACACTGTTTTGTTTTCAACAGATGATGCTGTGATGCAGCCTTTTCCTAGCATAATTTTGGCTTTTTGCCAGCATTTAAAATTTGTCTGTAGTGCTGTAAGACCTCAAGTACAGATTAGTATAAGTTTTTCTGTTTATGAATAAGAATGTATTAAGCACTACAGCACATTACATTTTTCACGTATGAGCACAATTAAAATGGAGGTTATTTCCTGACATATTTTTGAATTAAGTCAACTCACAATGGTAGTTTGTTCTAAGGTCTTTTTTCGTTTGTAATTTATTCATATCGAAATCAGCGTGATTTTGAAGATACTGTAGTGCACAATGATATAGTAGCGTGTATTAAGTAAATGTTTCTTTTATGACTCACTTATATTTTCTGATAATGTCCAGCTCGATATTCAAAAGCCATGTAGTTGACCGCATAAGTGTTTTTAGCTTAAATTGATAGCACATAAGCATATAATGGACCATTTTAATTGCAAAACTTCATTAAAAAAAGGGATATAGTTTAGGGTAGAGTGAGGGCAGGTAAAAAATTCAGTGGTGAAATTCAGTTACTGTAAGTATCCAGGGCATATTCAGTGGTGATGGCTAGGCAAAATAATACACCTCACTGTCATCACTTTAACTTAAACCGGACACATCTGGTTTCCAACACTGGATATTCAGGCTGCCTGTTAACCAGCACCACAATTCAGTTAGTGGCGATATTCAGTCTCTAACTGGGTAGCACAAAGTGATTAAAGTTAGGCAGCTGCTCACCTGTCCTCAATTAAACCACTTAAGCTATCCGATTAGTGGCTGTCACTGCCCCTGCTCTGCCCACAGACCATCCTGGTTTCAACCAGGTGTTTTTTCATCAGTCTGTGGTAATATTCATCAGCACATAGGAATTACACTTACCTGGTAATTGTGGTTCCTTAAGTGAGTCCAGTTTAGTCCTCAACCTCTGGGTAGTGAACCTCCTCCTGCAGCTTGGAGACTGGGCATGTCAAAAACTCATGACATCACTGGATATAGCCTGCTAGTCTCTCCCATCAGCCCCCAGTGAACTATTGACAAAGCAGACTCAAAGGAGCAAAAAATCAGTAACTTTTTTTTTTTAAACTTAACATTATATTCAAGGGCATGTAGAATATATAACCTATCTACCTACTACTCCCCTTCCAGAAGGAAAGGGACTGCTTCCTGCATGCTCTCCTTTCCATCAAATGCCTAGCCCTAAACAATCCAGAGCAATATAGCAATATATATAACAATATATAACAATATCATAATATAATAATATCACAATATAGCGCAAAACAAATGGAAGCATCAAAATGACTGAACACCAGTGAAGGCCTATATCCACTTTTAACCTTGCACTCCCCCCAACAGAAAAAACACTGCTAAGACCCCATCTCCGGGCGGGAATAAGGACTAAACTGGAGTCACTCAAGGAACCACAATTATCAGGTAAGTGTAATTCCTATTTCCTTATCGTTCCTCCAGTTTAGTCCTCAACCTCTGGGATGTATCAGAGCAGTAATCATTGGGAGGGACCTTCCCAGCCAGATCTCAAAACCGTATCCCTGAAAACGGCATCCTTAGTCGCCAGAACATCTAAGCAGTAATGCTTACTGAAAGTATGGAGAGACAACTAAGAGGCCTCCCTACAGATGTCCGCTGGTGGAACCAAACTGTGCTCCATCCAAGAAGATGCTTGCACTCTGGTAGAGTGAGCTCATAAGCTCCCTGGGACTGTAGAAGATAAGCCGATGCACTCGCCACTCCAATCCATCCAGAAATGGACTCCTTTGCCGCCGCTTCCCTTTGCGGGGCCCTCCAAACACCCTGAAGAGAGACGATCCGCCTTGCGAAAGTTTCTGAAACCTTTAAACACTGCCGCAGCACTCTCTTGACGTCCAAACAGTGCAAGCTATGGTTCAATGTGCTCCCCTCCGCCGCACCTAGTGCTGGAAGAGAGACCATTTTAGTTAGGTGAACGTAGAAACCACCTTTGGCAACAACGACGGAACCAGCTGCCAGGCCACCTTCTGTCTGGAGATAGATAAAAAATGATTCCTAACAGGTCAATGCCTGCAACTCCGAAAATCGCCTCGCCGAACAGATGACCATCAAACGTACCATCTTCAAGGCAAAACCCTTAACCTACGCCTGTTGCAAGGGCCCCAATGGCATGCTAGCTAACACTCCTAAAACCAACTTGAACTTCCCCAGTGGAATTAATAGCCTACGAGAGGGCTACAGTCTGGTAACCACCTGAGAAAGCGTACCACATCGACCTGTGCATGAGAGTCACCCCTGTCCTTTGCCCCTATAGCAAGACAGAGCTGCTAACTGAGCTCTCCAGAACCTGCCTTTACCAAACCTGCAGAAAACTTAATAACAAGGGAACTGACACTGTTGTCGCGCGAGCGTGCCTCCGCGAGCACCCGTCCTCAAAGATGCGCCATATATGCACATATGCAAGGGACATAGACTTTTTTTTTTGCGGCAAGGTGGCAAAGACTGCTGCCGAGCAATTCTTTTTCCTTAAGCTTGCCCTTTCAATGGCCACCCCAAAAGCAAAAACCGATGCACCTTAGGCATTCGAAGGGAACTCCGTAGCAACAGAATCTCCAATGTCGGAAACCTCCATGGATTCCCATCAAGTGACCGTATGAGGCAGGCATACCACGGGCGCCTCGGCCAGCCTGAGGCCCCCAACCACACATTTCCCAGAAGTGCTTCAATATGCAGAACCACTCGACCTATGAGTGCCCCCGGTGGAAAGACATAGAGAAGACCGGACGATGGCCGCCATTGAAACAGTGCACCGATGCCTTCTGACCTCCTTTCGCGTCATCTGCTGAAGAAGCGACCCGTTTACGCAGAGTGAAATGCCGCCATGAGGTCCATTACTGGCTGTCCCCACATGCGACCGATCTGTGCGAACACTTCCGGATGCCACTCCCATTCTCTGGCATCTACTCGGACCTAGCTGAGGAAATCTGCCGTCACAATGTCCTTACCCACAACATGCACCACCGAAAACGCTGACAGCCAAAGCTCTATCCACACACACAGACCCTCTGCCGCGGCTTCTATGGCCACACTTCCGGTTCTGCCCTGCCGATTGATGTAGGCCACCGCCGTGGAGTTGTCGGACAGTACTCACACCGCTCGACCTGTCACCGTAGCTTCGAACGCCTGCAACACCCAGCGTATCGCTCACATTTCCAGTCGGTTGATTGACCACTGGGTCTCCTGTGTACTCCAAGAGACTTTCGCGAAACGATCTCCGAACGTAGCGGAGTTTAACAAAGTTTTTGGCCAAGCGCCCGGAGGAAAGGCCCATAACCTCTTATTAGAGAGAAGCTGAAAAATTATAATTTTTTTTATACCAACTTTCACCAATTCAAGATGTTCTACAAGGCACACAACCCAACAGAGCGGCACATCTGTTGTACATGCAACGGAACCCTTAAAATATGAGCATACATGAATCCACCACTTGCCCTGATGCAAGCATTGAGTAGCCTATTCGTCTTTTTGGAAACCAGCCAGGTTCTTAAGACCTGGATTGGCTACCTAGGAAACAGGATACTGGACCTGAAAGAGCTTGGCCTGACCCAGTATGGCATTTCTCGTATCCTTATGAACGGAACTTCCCCAAGGTCTCTGCCTTGGAAGTAATAGGCTGCACCTGGCCCTATGGCCCTGTGGCTAGCTCACACGGAGCAATGCGGCCTAGTGGTTGAGGCAAGTTGCCAGAGGACCAAGGGTTTGAATTCCAATTGAGACCACCAACCTTGGGCCATAAAAACTGGGGTTTCTGGTCCCACAGGTGGTCCTTCTGGCCTTCATTAAGCGACTTAACCCTCTGCCTCAGGTACCAAAACATAAATTGTGAGCCCTTCAGCGACAAGAGAAATAGAAATACCGCAATCGACTGTATGCCACACTGACCTGTAGGCAATCAGTATACTCAAATAAATAACTGACTGGGAATATGTGACCATAGCAAACACTGGCAGTGGAGAGACATCAGAGCTGGTGCTGGTTCCTGGTCTTCCTTTCTTGCTCTCCCAGTCCTTCTGCCAGCACTGAGAAAAGGCTGAGAATAGATTGTCCAGTGGGCCGGGGACCTTGCGTCCTGGACATCAGAGAGAAAGAGGGACTAGGATCTGGGAACAAAGCCCAAAGAGAAAGGGAAACTGGTGACTGTGACACTGTAGCTCCTCCGGACGGCTCATTTCACAGCAGATCCCACGACTGCATCTCCAACCCCATGTAACACCATGAGGACCTCACACACTTTATTACAATCGACATCCCCCCATTACTGGAGAAATTACCTTAGCCTGATAATACAATCTGAGCAAAGAAATGCAGTCTCACTCTGCAAAGAGTGCACCCAAAAATCATGCCTAAGCAATTGTGAGCACATACAAAATGCACATCTACATATACGGGTGACCCAGCATCTGTCACCCAAACACAGTGCAGTGAGCACGCTTGAACATAGGCTGAATACATGGAACATACACAGAGTATTGACTTCTGCTATGAAACCTTCCAGTGCCCTGGAGCGCTAAGCCCCAGACTGTGCTACCTAGACATTCTTCTCTTCACCCTCAGCCTTTAACAAGCTGGCACAGACGGATCAGTGCCCTGCTAAGTGCTTAAAGCCCTGCTCTGACAGCACAGGTTCTAGAAATAGATGAGAATTTCCTGGGAAGGGCATGCTAAGTGGAGCTATGAAACACACAGGCACCCCCCCTCCCCCCAGCCTTCCTGCAGTGAGAGAAATAGCAGTGGGATACACCGACAACCTTGCAAGTGGAGGTCTTAGAGGTTGCTGCCTGTGTGAACCTGATGAGGAATATGTTTTCGTATTTTACACCCCCCCCCCCAGGGATGGGGGCACTGAATACTATATGTGATTCATGAACAGCGCTGCCATCCAGTGGCCTTTAGGGCACCAGAGCCCGACAAACAATACAGAAGTTAAGAGCTTTAAATCTTGGTCATATAAACTTGATTTGCAGAACATTACAGTTGCTTGTTCAGTCACTAACCCCTGAGAGCCCATGAGGTGGCCCTGTGGTTATTTCTTCCCTGACTTGCAGCCAGAGATCAATCTGATGATGGCTGCATACACACGGTCACAGAAAGGCACTATTGAGTGTACCAGCTGCCCTCTGGTGGCCATAGACCATAGCACAGGCACTTCTTGGTTGACAGTTTAACTGTTATTATTATTATATATTTTTTTATATCCTAAGGTTTCCTAAACCTGTCCCTGTGAAACCACAGGCATTTGGGCAACACTCACTATAGAATACACAAAAGCACATTTCCAGCCTGTCCCTCCTTCCAACTACAAGTTAGGGCTCTGCTCTTGAAGAACCTAAAAGCTGGCAATTTGCCTAATATCCCGGGACTTAACATTAGCTCCTCAGAGACATGATTAGGAGGGAGAGAACATGTGGCATCAGAGATCAATGCCAAAACTGCTGTCCTATAAAACTAAGAATAAACTTAAAAATAAAGAGGACTGACAACAGCCCCCTTAACCCTTTCCAGGCCGAGCCCAAAACTCTCGGGATAATAAGACGAGTACAATTTTCCTGAAATATGCAAAAATTAACCCGGCTGCAGAATGTGGATTAAAAATTTAAAGTAGGCCTTCAAAGGGTTAAGGCTGAGGAGCCCCCCCCCCCCAAGCCTCATAAAACCTACAAACAAAAGAAAGAAACACTAGGCCCAAAAATCTAGCTATTCTGCCTGTTGTCTTCCTCACACAGGCAGCTCGCCACATGGCTTCCTCACACAGGCAACTCGCCACGTGGTCCAAATACCTAGAGATAAAATGGCCACCCCTTTGCCAATGAATTTTGGCACCAAGAACAGCCGCTGCAAAAAGGAGGCCTCAGCAGACAGACAGAGCCCGAAGGCCTTACCTGCAGGGCCGAAAGCCACGCAGCCTGCTCCTACCACCTTAAATTCATCCGATCCTCAAACCGCCCTGCTGCGCCCGGCAGCCGCGGCGAGGACCGCTCAGCCGGTTCCACAGAGTAAAAATAAAATCCCACAGCAACGGAGAGGCTCCATCTCACACAGCTTCAGTGTAGCTGTACGGGTCCCGGAGCTTTCTCCCATACTGTCAAGGGAGAGAGATCTGCACCGACGAATGTCTGCAGCAAGTGAAAATAACTGACAAGGAGGGAAGGTGAGAGCTGCTACTAATTTAAAGAGCCAGGCTCAAATTTAAAATTACTGTAAATATAAAGGAAATTTGCTCCTAACAACTAAAGGGAACTAATCCCTCATTGACAATTAACCAAAGGTAACTGAATTAAAAGTAAAAGTAAAATTAAAGGTAAAAATCAAAAGTAAAATCAGAATAGAATTTGTCACACTAAATGCTCCTTATCTGTTCCCCCAAGTGAGCCCAGAAGCTAGGCTCACTACGTCCTCCTGCTGCATGGAGACTGGACACACTGGAGGCTGATGGGAGAGACCAGAGATGTCATAAGTTTTTGACATGCCCAGTCTCCAAGCTGCAGGAGGAGGTTCACTACCCAGAGCTTGAGGACTAAACTGGAGGAACGATAAGGAACAACAGTTAGTGCCGCTGAATATTGCAGTGACCACATTTTAGCAATTGTCAGGTCTGCTAACCAGCTAAAATATTTTGAATATGCTCCCCATAGTTTAGTATAGTTTATACGTAGTTTATTTATGAATTTAATATACCTGCTTTCTTCTCGTAGTAAAGTGGTTTATATTATAATAAAAATTACAGTCAGAGATCATGAAAACAAAATCAAAAACTTAAAACTAGTAAAAAAATAAGAAAACATGAAATTAAAAGAGTTAATTCAGTCAGTAAGAAAAGAAAAGCGTCAGCTAAGGCTGTTGCTGTGTGTCTTTCCTGAAATTCCAAAGTCCCAATCATGAATCGTTTAAATTTTTTTCATTTGTCGGACATCACCGGAAAGGGGCAGACAATATAAACCATGCTCTCCACACGGTTCGGTCCTTTTTAATAAAATATATGTTGAAACAATGTGGAATAAACAACCACTACTTAGCTTAGAAAAAATTGTGTGAACTCCTCTCAACTCCGGCACGATGTGCACGTTTCGGGTTTTCACCCTGTCTCAAGTGCCACCATCTTGACTTGTCGTAACCGTTGTGAAACGCTGAAACACAGCTGATTCATTCATAAGGCTGCTTCGTCAGAGATTGGCCAAGACCTTGCCTTCAATCAGAATTAATCAACCAATGAAAAACCATCAGGGAATACCCACTCATTCAGGGAAATCCCTAGGTATTAAATGATGCTAGAGCAATCAAGTTCTTTGTTTAACCCCACTGGGTGGACTGAATGCAAATGGAAGATCCAGAATTGTTCGCGTTCTTGAAGGAGCTGAATACGATCTCCCCCACGCGGATCAGTAGGAATATAATCAAGGACAGTCCAATGAAGGTCTTGAAAAGTGTGTTGCAATGTAAGGCAGTGCTCCACAATCGGCGCTGTATCCAAAAAAATAAAAAATAAAAAATTTAAACGATTCATGATAAGGATTTAGTGAATTTTTATTTATAAGTGTGTCTTTCCTGGCCATAGCTAAATAACATGTGTTCAATTTTTTCTTGAATTGTTTAAAGAGGGTTCCAAACATAAATCAGCGAGCAATAAATTTCAGAGGGAAGGGGCAAGAAAATAAATGGATGTTATCCAGGTAGTTTACAACCATGCCTGGTTAGGTATAGAAGTACCATCAGATTTGCTGTTTGAGAACAAAGTGAACGAGGGGGAGTGAGGGATGAGGATAAGTAATGGGGAAGACCAGTTTGGAGAGTTTTGAATACTAGGATCAGGATTTTGGATTTGATGCAATACATGGTTATGGTTAATTTTATTTGATATACCACAACAGTGCACGCAATCTATGTGGTTTACAATACATTAAAATTAGGAAAATCAGAAAAGAACTCCACTTTTCAGATAGGATAGCAATGAGAGCCGTGAGGAAAGAGAAATAAAACACACACAGACAAATGGTCCAATAAAGACAACTTTAGCTAAACCCAATGCAAAGTGGCAACTACCTCAAGGTTGAGTGGGCTGGATGTTGAAGGCAGATTCAAAGAGGTGAGTTTTAAGTGCCTTTTTGAAATTCCTGAAACTAAGCTCAATGAGAAAGGGGACGGGTAGACTATTCCAAAGTGCTGGAGCTGCGGTGGAGAAAGCAGTTTTTTGTGTGAATTCATATTTTATCAGTGCTGGGGTAGGAAAATGAAAGCAGAAACCATGAGGGAAATGAAAGCGGAAACCTGGGGAAGAGACCTTGCAGGGGCATAGACAGTAATTAAGGAAGAAAGAATGAATGGCTTTGTGAGTGAGGGTGAGGGTCTTAAATAAAATCCGGGAGTTTATAGGTAGCCAATGATGTTACATGAATAATGGAGTAATGTGGTGAATTATCTTTTCAAAGGTAACCAGTGATTAGCTGAGAAATAGAGTTATATGATCAAATTCCCAGGCATTGCAAATGAGTTTGATGGCTGTACTTTATACTCTTTAGAACTTGTTCATATCTCATTTTGAAATTCCATTAAATAGAACATTACTGGAATCCATTCTGAAAATAACAAATGCATGAACCAGGGAGTGTAAAGCCATTAACTTACTGTAAGAAAATTCTTAATGGAACGAATCCTATGTAAAGCCTTTGATCACTGCTGAGATTTGTAAACAGAGTGAGAGTTCAGAATCAAAGATACAACTTAGGATTTTTTAAAACTCCTGACAGGGCAATTAGGAAGTTACGTATTTTAGATGAAATAATAATCTTGAAACTACGGCCTGAAATCGACATAGCAGTGGACTTTGAAGGACTAAGCTTAATTAAGTTTAAGTTAGCTGTCAAAGTTGAGATGGGTAAATAGTGGACGTCTGGGAGGAATCTGGGATGTCCAAGTCCTGGGGTGGCACAAGGGAGATGTGGGGCCATGTGCGAAGACTCATTGTGGGGGCCTCATTTGCAAAAGGGGCCTCATATGCATAAATATTTCCATAATGTTAAGGTGCACTAACATTTAGTAAACATGCTTTTTAATGAGTGTCTGGATAAAGAAAAACTACCAGATTTCTACATTAGTATACTCCAGTGCCAACTGTGAGGCACATTAGGAAGCATTATAAACACTGCCCATTTAGAACCCATAGCAAACCCGCTGTATCATAACAGCACTACCAGGACTCACAAAGCACCAAACCCTACCTATCAAAAGGCAACACTGCAAATATTAAACCAATACATCTCAGAGAATAACAATACATCTCCTACTGGGGAAAGAGAACAAGTGGCATTGTCAAATAGAAACTACATAAATAGAATACCTCAGCTCGGTTACACATGCAGAACATAGACCATCAGCAAACATAGAACAAGGGATCACAATTTAGAAATAGAAAGACAATAATTAAACTGGTAACCTCAAAGGCCAAAGTTGGAACATACAACAACACTGGAGAAATAAAACTATAAATTAATTTCTTCTTGTACTAAAGGAAAACGCAAAGACATTAGCAATGTACATTTCCCAGAGCTGACATATTCCACAAATTCAAAATAAAAAAAGTATTTTTCTACCTTTTATTGTTTGGGCATTTTATTTTTCAATTGCAATTGCTCCAGTCACTTTCCTCTGGTTTCTTCATGTCTTTGGTTACCTCTCCATTGTCTGTTGTCCATTTGTCCTTTCTTCTCTCTTCTAGTTTTTTCCCATTCTTTCTCTAAATCTCCTTTAACATACTGTTTTTCCCCTTTTGCTCTTTCCTCCATTTCTTTCTTTATTTCTTTTTCATCCACTCAAATTTCACCCTTCCATCCTCAATCCCCACTTACTCCCCAATACCTGGACAACCATAGATTTTTCTTCCCTCCCACGCAAAATATCTTTTCCCCTCTCCATCCTCACTCCTCCAGCCCCATCCCCTTCTAGTCCTCCCCCAACATCAGCTCCCTTCTAGTTCCAGCCCCACCCAGCATCCGCTTCCTTCTAGTCCAATTCTCCCATCCCCCTGCATCAGGCCATTTCCAGTCCTAGCACCCCCCATCAGCCCATTTCCAATCCTAGCCCCACATCAGCTATCTCCAGTCCTATTTCAGCCCCCATTAGCCCATTTGCAGTCCAAGCTCCCCCCATCAGCCCATTTCCAGTTCTAGCCCCTGTCAGCCCATTTCCAATCCTAGCCCCCCGATCAGCCCATTTCCAATCCTAGCCCCCCATCAGCCATTTCTAGTCCTATTCTAGTCCCCCATCAGCCCATTTCCAGTTCAAGCCCCCATCAGCTCATTTCCAGTCCTAGCCCAGCCCACCATCAGCCCATTTCCAATCCTAGCCCCTCATCAGCCCATTTCCAATCCTAGCCCCTCCCATCAGTCCATTTCCAGTCCTAGTCCTCCATCAGCCATTTTCAGTCCTATTCCAGACCCCCATCTGCCCATTTCCAGTCCAAGCTCTCCCCATCAGCCTATTTCCAGTCCAAGCCCCCCATCAGCCTATTTCCAATCCTAGCCCCCCATTGGCCCATTTATGGTCCAAGCCCCTCCCCTATCAGCCCATTTCCAGTCCTAGCCCTGCCCCTAGCCCCCCATCAGCCCATTTCCAGTCCAAGCCCCCCATTAGCCCATTTCCAATCCTAGCCCCCCATTGGCCATTTCCTTTCCTATCCTAGACCCCTCCTCCCGAAGAGCCCCACGGTTGTCGAAACTGCTTCAGAGGTGAGCCAGAGAAGTCCGCGTTAGGCCCTGGCTCACCTCTGCACAGCCGCCAGCGTGAAGAGTGGTGTTTTCCCTCGCACTGGCAGCTGTGTTACTGTGAAGCGTGCTGAATGCTGGGAAAGGTTAAAGGGCATTTCCTGGCACTCGCGTGCTTCACAGTAACACAGACGCTCTTCACGCTGGCGGCTGTGCAGAGGTGAGCCAGGGCCTCACACAGGCTTTCCTGGCTCACCTTTGAAGCCGTCCATTGTGTGCAAATGAAGTTCGTACAGGGCCTCCTGAAGCGTGGGGCCCTGTGCAAACAACATTCTCGCATAGTGGATGGGCCGGCCCTGTCCAGGTCACCATGTCCAAAATAGTTGAGGGAGTGGTGGCAGTGAAGGAAGGCTAAGTGCTTCCTGAAATTCCATTATCACTGCCCCAAAAGATGCACATCCCTGCAACCTCGTTCTGGAGACATGCCCATGCATTTAACATGACCATATATGTGCATGTTTGCAGGTCATTTTAGAAATTTAGACATCCCTGAAATGCATGGCCACAGAAAGAGAGTACATAGACATGCTGGCTAAGGTATTTCAGAATGGGGTTGTCTATGCTATGATACATATACGTCCCAGCAGGCCATTTCAGATTTGGATTTGCTCTGGTGAAATTTACTGTGGCAGTGAAAGCCCCTGCAAATTTTGCTGCCATGAAACAAACACTTTTTTACAATTTATTCATGGTCAGGAGCAGGTATAGGCATGAACATATCAACAGTCAGGGCCAGATGTGCTATGATCATTCTGGAATCACATAGCACCCAGGCCACACTCCATCATGCCTCCTTGCTACTTGGAAATAGTAGTGCCAGGGATGTGTATATACCAAACTTTCTAAAATGGCTCCAGGGACGTCTTTGTGATTTACATATCTGAATGCTCATTTTTAGATGTGCCAATCATGAACAGAGCTTCCAAAATTATCCTTTTAGGGATAATTATATAAATATCATCTAGGTTAATGCACATTCCAATGCACACAAATCATCATGTCTATTTCATAAAGGTAAGTGGATGGCTACTTTTTTATATAAAACAGAGATGAATATAAAATATAATAAAATATTATATATTAAATATTATATATATAAATATATATTATATATTATATAAATATAATATGTAAAATATAATAAAATAAAATATAAAATAGGGATAAACCTGGGCGTGAGCATTTTTACTAGCCTTAGAAGTGCACCCCTATATTTATCAAGAACACGCACATGTTATAATATTCTATAACATGTGCATTTAAATCTGTGCTCTGCATACACTCCACCCACATACTGCCCATTTGCAGGCTCACCCTGAAAGTATACATCGAACTTATGCATATGCTTTTAGAATAGCGACCAGCTAATGCACGTGCGTAAGTGCCCTTCTGCAGAGATAAGTCATTGAACAAATCTGACTTATGCGCATTGATAGCATGCAACTTTACATGGCCAGTTGTACCCCTTTAAATCTCTATGTGAATTTTCAGCTGTGGCACTTATATTTTTTTGCTCATTCTGTTCTTTTCTGAGAAAGGGGGACGTTAGTTCCCAAAAGCTGGCTAAGAAGTGTATTTATTCTAATTAAAAGCTATCACTTCATAGAAACATAGAAACATGATGGCAGAAAAAGACCACATGGCCTATCTAGTCTGCCCTTCCATATCAACCACTACAGGAGTCCCCTTTTTTCCTTGAGAGAGCCTGTGTTTGTCCCATGCTTTTTTGAATTTAGATACTGTACTCATCTATATCACCTCCATTGGGAGACTATTCCATGTATCAACCACTCTTTCCGTAAAGAAATATTTCCACATATTAATCCTGAGTTTATTCCCTTTCACATCATCCTATGTCCCCTCATAGTAGAGCTTGCTCTCAATCAAAAGAGGTTCTCCTCCTGTGCATTTATGCCATGGAGGCATTTAAACGTCTTAATCATATCACCTCTGTCCCGCCTTTCCTCAAAAGTATACATATTAAGGTCCTTAACTCTGTCCTCATGTGCTTTATAATGAAGACCACAAACCATTTTAGTGGCCACCCTCTGCACCGACTCCAGTCTGTTTATATCCTTTTGAAGGTGCGGTCTCCAGAATTGCATACAATACTCCAAGTGAGGCCACACCAAAGACTTATACACAGGCACTATCACCTTCTTTCTTCTGCTAGTCATTCCTCTCCGTATGCACCCAAGCATCCTTCTAACTTTTTCTGTCACCTTTTCTACCTGTTTAGCTACTTTGAGATTCTCAGACACAACCACACCTAGGTCCCGTTCTTCTTTCGTGGGCAGAAGTACGTCACACCCTATACTGTACTGCTCCCTTGGATTGTTGCAGCCCAAAAGCATGACCCTACATTTTTTAGCATTAATTCTTAGCTACCAAATTCTAGACCATTCTTCAAGCTTAGCTAGATCCCTCCTCATGTTCTCTACACCTTCCTGGGTGTCTACTCTGTTGCAGATTTTGGTATCACCTGCAAAGAGGCAAACCTTATTCGACAATTCTTCTGCAATATCACTAACAAAGATATTAAAAAGAATAGAACCAAGGACAGATCTCTGTGGCACTCTACTGGTAACCTCTTCCTCAGAGTGAACTCCATTTATCTGTACCCTTTGTTACCTCCACCTCAACAAATTTCTAACCCAAGCAGTAACTTTAGGGTCCATCCCTAGGGTGCTCAGTTTGTTTATAAGTTGCCTTTGTGGAACAGTGTCAAATGCTTTACTGAAATCTAAATACACCACATCTAGGGCTCTCCCTCGGTCCAACTCCTTGGTCATCCAGTCAAAGAAATCAATCAGATTTGTTTGACAATACTTGCCCCTGATGAATCCATGCTGCTTAGATCTGGTAATCCATTGGACTCCAGAAACCTCACTATTTTCTCTTTCATCAGTGTTTCCAATAATTTACTCACCACTGAGGTTAAATTAACTGGCCTGTAGTTTTCAACCACATCCTTCTGCTTTTGTGTAAAGGGATAATATGTGCCTCTCTCCAGTCCTCTGGCACCACCCCCGACTCCAAAGAGGCATTGAAAAGGTCAGTTAGTGGAGCTGCTAGAATGTCCCCAAATTCCTTCAGTATTCTTGGATGGATCCCATCTGGTCCTATCGCTTTGTCCAATTTTAGTTTAGCTAGTTCCTCATGAACACAGTCTTCTAAAAATCTTTTGAGATGCCCCTCACTTTTGTTCTTGTTTGTGGGTGTTGTCTGAGGAACTGCTTTCGGCCCTTCATCTGTGAACATAGAACAAAAATATTTGTTAAGTATTCTGCTTTATCCTTATCAGCTTCTACATATTCCTCCCCTTCACCCTTGAGTTTGACAATACCACTTTTGCCCTTCCTCCTCTCACTAACATATCTGAAAAATGTCTTATCCCCCCATTTTATTGCATTGGCTATTTCTTCTTCTTTTTGTATCTTTGCTTTCTTGACTATTTTGCCAGTCTCTGTAACAGCCACTAAATCCAAGTCAGCCTCTCCCATTAAAGCCTCAACATCTGGGATCTTATTTCCCATTCCACAGGCATTTATAAACATTCTTTCCGGATATTGCCCCTTTTACCTATTTCTATAAAGGAATTTAATGTTTCACTTACCTGGGGACTTTCTTCACCCATCATCAACGAATCTAGTTTAAAGCCCTATTCAGTAGGTTAGCCAGTCTGCTACTGAAGACATGTTGATCCTTCCTGGACAGATGGACGCCATCTCTGCTCTGCAGCCCTTGGAGCATCATCCTATTGTACAGGAAACCAAAATACTGTCGATTACACCATCCATGCAGCCATGTATTTATCTCCAGCATGCAATCTTCTCTGCCTTGGCCTTTACTCTCAATAGGGAGGATTGAAGAGAACACCATCTGCACCCTTATCTGCTTCACCCTCTGTGCCAGAGTCATGAAGTCATTCTTGATACACTCAGAGGGATACCTGGCAGTATCATTTGTTCTGACATGGATGAGCAACATCGGGTAATATTCAGTTGGCTTGATGAGTCTCAGCAAACTCTCCATAACATCTTGTATTTTAGTACCTGACCTCTCTGAACATCAGGTCTGGTCAACAGGTGGATGCCTCAATATCTCTCAGAAGAGAGTCACCAATCACCACTACCCTTTGCTTCCTAGTGGTCACTGATTCTGCAACTTTGGGGTGCTCAACCTCTGGTTCTGCCCTTTCCTGGAATGCCTCCACCTCCTCCACGTCCAGGGCTGCATAATGGTTCTTCAATTCAAGTGCTTGAAGAGTTGGATTGGTGATTCTGCAGGCCCCGGTGACTCATGTCCAACCTTAGTCCTTCTGTAGGCTCCCATCCTCACCTATGCTGGAGAGCTTGGATGTTTCAAGAAGCATCTCATCAATGTACTTCTCACTGTCTTGAATGCCCCTCAGCCTTGCTATCTCTTCTCTGAGCTCCTCCACCTGTTTCCTGAGAGCAGATAGGCATCCTGCACATGGAACCAGTCCTTCAACTGGCATGGGATCTCTGTCTGGACAGAGGCAGAAGCTGTAACAGGGGCAACAGCTTTGGCAATATGATTTTTCCCAGCCTTTGTTCAGTTGGTGGAGATTTGGTAGCTGTTGATGTAACAGAGAGACCTATGAAAATAGTAATCTGTTTCTCAGCTGTCCTCTCAAAGAAAAAGCAGTTTACCTATTTTAAGCGTGTTCTAAACATTTTGTTCTAAGTCTCTGTGTGTAGCTAATTAGGGAGTGATCTATAAAGCAAAAATGCTCAAATGGGGTGGGTGGGAGCTGGTGTGGAAAGGGAGGGAACTAACACCTGATGAGATATCAGTGGCTTCAAAGAGCTGAGAAAGAGAAACTAAGAAGAGTTTTAAACCTACTCTACTAAAAATCCTAAATATTTTCCTTTTTGAAATAAAGCACCAAAAAAGACTAACTCTTTCTAAAAGTGTATACTAAAACCCTTTTAAGAGCTCTCAGGCAAAGAGCTAGTAATTAAAAGCCATACACTCTTACCTTGCTTTGAAATGCAGAGATCCTGTTATGAATGCCTTGGAAGGTTCTGAAGACTCTTATGCAGTCCTCATATGTTATGTATCTTCTTGTTCTTATTTTTTAAATCTTTACTTCTCTAAATAAATTTTTAAATAAATTTCTAAATTTCTCTAAATAAATCTTTATTTCTCTAAATCACTTACAGTATGACTCTTCCAGAATGGTGATAGCTCTAGTCCATTTTAAAACTTTGTGGAACTTTATTTCTTGTTGTCTTTAAAATCAATTTGTGAAAACCATAATTATTCACTCAGTTCTTCATGGAAGCTGGAGAATTGCTTTCATAAGAGAAGGGGTAATTCTGCAGTACATAAATCATCCGATGTTCAGTTCATGAAAAATTGCTAAATCACCTTTATGCTGCTACTATGAAAGAATTAGATTACTTCATGAGAGATTAAACCACTTCCAAGAAACGTATATGATTTTTGCCGTGATAAAGAAAAACTGTGATTAATCTGTCTTTTATGGAAATTGCTGTGATGGTTTAGATATTATGCTGGCTTTTATAATGAAGTGACTTTGCTTTCAAACCAACAGTATCTGTCCACTGATACGTATAGACAATAGGAGTGTGCAGGCAAAGAAGTTTTATTTTGTTTAGTTTTCTGTGTCATGCATTGGGTTTTCATTTTATTTGCTTTTTATTTTATTTTCATTTCGGGGAAAACATCATCAATAGTTTGCCCTGTTCTGCAACGGTGTGCACTATTGTTAAATGGTGCATCTATTGACCAATAGTGTGCACTATTGACAACACAGTGAAAAAACACAGCTGTTTTTTACTGTCATTTTGGGCTAAAAATGACATTAAGGGGTAACATAGTAACATAGTAACATAGTAGTTGACGGCAGATAAAGACCAGCATGGTCCATCCAGTCTGCCCAGCGAGATGGCAAGAGTAGGTGCACCTGTCGCTCCGCGCAGGCCACCCCTCTCCATATCCTTGTTCAGGGGTAAACCCACCACTCCATATAGGACACCCCTATTTGTTGAGACGTTATATGGTTCGGAAGTTAGATGGTTCGGAAGTTAGATGGTACCGTTTATTTTGTTTTTTTTTTCCTATTTCTGTATGTTTACTAAACGTCGCTAACGTTGCAGCAGCGGTATTATCGTGCGATAAGTGACATTATCGTGTGATAATGGCACATTATCACACGATAACATCACTTATCACGTGATAACATGCCTGCGGTGTTAAGGCACCCTAACGCTGTGAAATCCGGCTCTAAAGGGCGGAGTAAGGCTTCCCAGAGAGTGGAGAGAAGGGGTCAATGGGTGGAGAGTGGGAGGGGAGAGGCTCCAAGCACACTAACGCTGTGGAATCCGGGTCTGAACACTAACGCCAGTGAAACCCTCGCGTTAAGGCACATTTACAGGAAAGAGAAACCATTTACGTCAGCAAGTGCAGCAAATCCAGAGAAACCTAGAAAAAGTGATAGTTGTGATATATGTGCACGGAACAAAAAGGCAAATAAACATAGAAAATGACCGAAACCAAATTTTAAATCCCCATAATCAAGCTGGCCAATAGTGATATTAATGAGAAACATAAAGAAACACTACTGAGAAAGCTAAAAAAAAAAGATATCATGTTTGAAAGGGTCTATGCTCTGTCCCCCTACAAGGTGAATGATCCCACATTGAAATAGCGCTGATCAGGGTTTTCCCTTTATATTGGGCAGGTTTCTTATGGTGTGCACATGTGCCGCAACAGCAGGGTGGGCATGCTGGAAATGGGATATAGAGGGCTGCAGGCGGCACATGCTGTGGTGCAGCTGGGGCACAGTGCGGACTAGGCAGATGCCTAGGCGGCACACAGGAATGCTGAAACTGTAGAGCAGACAGACAGCAACTGATGAGGGCCCAACATGGGCACGAGTGTGTTTCTCACAGTGTCACAGGGGATATTACCCAGCAAGTACCCCCAAGGGCACAGAACATTGGCAGGCGGTGCTGGGGGGAGAAGCGTGCATGTCCCTGTAGGCACCCCTACCCGAGAACCCACACCATAGGCAGCTGCCTACCAGCATACTGGATGGCCTGGGACTGTGCACCACCAGTACCAACTAACTTAGCAGATTTGGCCTTCTTACATCCAGCCACCCCAGTATAATGAAGATGAGTGTTCCAAAGAAGAGCAAAACCTACCACTTTCATGATGAATGGGAAATGGACTATTTCTTCATCATGGTGAAAGACAAGTGTTGTTGTCTAATTTGTAACGCTTCAGTACCCTTGCCCAAAAAGGGTAATCTGGAAGGTCATTATAAGGCTCTGCATAGCAATAAGTTTGGTGCTGATTTCCCAACCAAAAGTGAAATTCATAAACTGAAGCTCAAAGAACTTAAATTGAAATAAGCTACTCAGCAACAGTTGATGACGAAGCCAAGGTCACATTCCGTCAATGCAACCATAGCATCCTTCAAGGTCATCAACCTGATCACAAAGAAATGCAAACCTTTCACTGAAGGGGAATTTGTAAAAGATTGTTTTCTTGAAGCAGCTGACAATCTTTTTGAAGGATTTAAAAATAAGAAAGAGATCATAGCTGCTATTCAAGATGTACAATTGTCAAGAAACACCGTCATGCGGCGAATAGAAAAGATGTCTGGAGACACAACTGAACAATTGTTGGAGAATGTTTCAAATTGTGTTGCTTTCTCACTCCAACTGGATGAATCTACAGACATAAGAAACATAGCCCAGTTACTCGTCTTTATCCGTATGGTTTTTGAAAACTTCAGTGTTAAAGAAGAACTACTTGGAATGATTTCTTTAAAAGGAAGAACTACCGGTCAGGAAATATTCCTTCTTTCCATTCTTTTGTGACAAAGGGGTATGTTTACTAAACCATCTTAACATCGCAGTGGTGGTTTATCGTGTGATAATGTAACATTCTCACGCGATAACGTCACTTATTGTACGATAACGTGGCGGAGGCATTAAGGCACACTATCGCTGTGAAATCTGGGTCTGAAGGGTGGAGTAAGGCTTCCCAGAGGGCGGAGAGAAGAAGGGGTCAGTGGGCGGAGAGTGGGCGGAGAGAGGCTCCAGGCACAATAACGCTGTAAAATCCGGGTCTGAACACTAACACCAGTGAAACCCTCGCGTTAGGCACATTTGCAGGAAAGAGAAACCATTTCAGTCAGCAATGTGCAGCAAAGGCAGATAAACATAAAGCAACACTACTGACAAAGCGTAAAAAAGAAGATATCATGTTTGGAAGGGTCTATGCTCTGTCCCCCTACAAAGTGAATGATCCCACATTGAAATAGCGCTGATCAGGGTTTCTGTCATTTAGATTGGTCAGGTTTGTTATGGCGTGCACATGTGCAGCAACAGTAGAGTGGGCACATAGGAAAGGGCAATTGTACTGATGCTGTAAATGGGATACAGGGGGCTGCAGGCGGCACATGCTGTGGTCCAGCTGGGGCACAGTGCAAACTAGGCAGATGCCTAGGTGGCACATAGGAATGCCGAAACTGTAAAGCAGCAAGATAGCAATTGACGAGGTCCAACATGGGCACGAGTGTGTGTCCCACAGTGTCATAGGGGATATTACCCAGCAGGTACCCCCAAGGGCACATAACATTGGCAGGCGGTGGCGGGGGAAAGCGCACATGTCCATGTAGGCACCCCTACCCGAGAACCCACACCATAGGCAGCTGCCTACCGGCACACTGGATGGCCTGGGACTGCGCACCACCAGCACCACCGACATAATGGCATGGCAGCATGGTGGCGGAGGGGTGCTGGTGGTGGAGGGGGCAGTGGCATCTGCCCACAGCAGACCATGACCAAGCCCCATTTAGGTGGGTGCCGTGCACTGCAACAGACAGGGTCTGTCTGATGAAAAGTCATGGTATCCCCAGGGAATGAACTGTACCTGTGGCAACAGTGTGGTGCAGTACACACATAGCCAGTGTGTTCAGGGGCAGAAAGTCACAAGATCAAGTCCCAGCTATGGCTCCTGCCAACCCTGTCCCCATATTTTACCCAGTATTAAACCATGGTAATAAAGACGAAACCTTTATTGCAGATAAAATAAACATGCCTGAAACGCCTATATTTTACCCTACAGAGCACAGACACCATAAACATGTGCAATCCCTAGAGCAGAGTTTTCCAACTCCAGTCCTGGAGGGCCAAACACCATTCAGGTTTCATGCTGTCCCTAATAAATATGCCTGTGCTGTATTTGTATGTGCTGCCCCCATTGTATGCAAATATAGCTCATGCATATTCACTAAGGACAGCATGAAAACCTGAACAGTGTTTGGCCCACCAGGACCGGAGTTGGGAACCTCTGCCCTAGAGCAGCGGCCAGCAGGGGCATAAACACCCACACCCACATGCTCCACTATCCAAAGCCTCATGGAGAGTCAGGCTGTTGGGCCCTGCGCAGAGCAGCATCTCCCAATACTGGCACCTGCATACCTTAGCAATGCCATCCTAAACTTGGGAACACATTCCACATATATAAAAAGGTTGCTATAATTAATGTCAGCTAACAAATCCTACGTTAAACACAATTTGTTGATAGAGATTCATCATAGCAACCTTTCTGATATCTGTGGAGTGTGTTTCAGTTATTAATTCTGACAGTGTTTACCACCCCGGGGAGTGACCCTAACAGTATTAAGTACCATAGCAATGCCCACACTGTGCCCAGGACTGGTGTAGCGGCCAGGGCTGCCACAAACCTCTATATTTGCAGAATGCTGGCATAGGTGTGGGAGTGTGTGTCTGTCTATCCAGTGTGTTGTGGCTGCCTACACCTTACTGAGCCCACATTGCTTGCACTGTTTCCAGTGTTAGCCTGCCAATGTGCATAATGAGGAGCAAGGTACTATGGGTTTGGCCCGGACAGGGTGGCCTGGGCAGGATGCATTTGCACAGGGTATAGGGCAATGGCTGGGACATTGTAGTGCCCGACCACCACCTGCACGGACAGGGTGACCACAGCATGTCATGATGGGGGTGGTCACTCTCACCCTGACTGAGTAGTGACCATGGCATGGCTAGGTTCCCCCATAGTGCTATGCAGTATTTTTCTTAAGTGATAGCTATAAGTTTTCTTTTCTGGGACCCAATCATTGATGTATCTGCTTGTTATGTGTGCTCACATCCCATTTTCTTCAGGAATATGTACTAGCTAGCAGACTGTCTGCAGTTAGCATGTATATGGCTGGAACACCTTGCAGGGTGCAGTGGGTGGAGACTAACTGTACTCTCTGCTGGTGATTGCCAGATAGTGGTGAGAGGCAACCTGAGCTTTTCCAGGCCTACTGCCTGTCTGCCAGTGCCCTATGAGATGCATATAGATCTGCATTAACTTCCCTGTAGGGGTGCCTATTCCCCATCAGGCCTGGGGTTGATGGTCCCCTCTACTGTCAGCATTGTAGAGTATGGCTCTTTTGGTAGAAGATCCTGTCCCCCACCCTGAGCCACAGAGGGTGGGTTGGGTGGTGCTACATAATCTGCTTTTGGGTCCAAACACCACCCTTCTCTTATAACATGTTACCATGGCAACCACACACGATATGCACTATTCTGGGTGCATCACAGCCCACAAGAGCTAGACATGAATGGGAAGTACAGATGGACACAGGTGTATCCTAGGTGTGTCTGCAAGGACTACCTATCACATACTGGCACTGATGGGGACCTGCAGCACGGCCTATCTCAGCTAAGCCAGGTGCTGCGGACCTGGTGCTGGGCGCCCCACCTCACCGTCAGGGTGAGCACAGGAACCACACAAAGTCACGGTCTGTAGCTACTCTGTGCCAGTAACACACATGGTCAGTTCCCCTACCAGGCCGGGGTGCTATAGAGGCACATACCCCATCTGGTGATCAGATGTAGGCTGCTGATCTGTATGGGTATGGGTGGGTTTACCCTATTCTAGTAACCACAGCAGACCGTTTGTGTGGTGACCTGCAGTCTTTCTGTAGCCAGCCAGTGCTGTGCTAGCAGCTACAGAGATGTAGCCCACTGGTTGATTCAATGACTGTGGCAGCAGAAGTCATGGGTTTGATCCCACAGTGGTGTTATTTATTAAGGCTGTCTGAGGCTTTTCCTTTTAATTTAGATCAGTGCTGCCAGCAAAAACACTCTCACAGTGCCGTAACCTAAGGTGCCTCATAAGGCGCCCTATAGGGTACATTATAAGTGTGATAAGGAAGCTTATCAGGACCTAGAAGAGAGGGATAAAAAGAAGGAATATACCTTAATAAAGGGACCCATTTTGAAAGGTCCAGGACATAAAACTCCATTTGCTCCTAGAAAGCCAGTAATTCCTGGCTACAATGAGGAACAGAGTGCCCCTAGTAGTAGAAAGGATAGGGAATACAGGCTCAGGGTAAGGAACCCTTACGTCACTGCATCCCCTAATCACACAGCTGCCACGAGGGAGTTTGATCTTTCCCACCTGAGAGGGGAGAGGGTGGAGCAGGCGCCTGAGGGGTTTAAGTTTAGCTCAGTTAGGTCAGAGAGACCAGGTGAGAGACCAACAGAGAGACCAGGTCAGAGAGCAGCAGGAGGAAGATGAAGAGGGACAAGCAGGACACATGGAGAGGAATTGGAAGGACTCCTGAGACCAGAAAGTGCGGAAACTGCTAACCAGAGGGAAAGAGAGAACAGAGGTTTTGCCTACTCAAGGAATGGAGCAGTGAGAGCCAGAGGCACTAATTGGAAAACAGAACGTGCTAGATGGTGGAGAGAGCATGTAAGGAGTGAAGCTACTACAGGCTTTGATCAAGGTATGAGTCCCAGAAGCTTAGCTAATAAGGAGCAATACGTATTTGCCAGAGACAGCTTTATCTCTAATAGAAAGCAGTCAAGTAAGCTATCTGAATCTGAACTAGAGAGAGTGAACCCATGGAATTGGGGGAGCCAGATTTACCTTGTGAAGAAGGGGTCTCATACATGGACTTCTCTGCATGCCAGTCTGCCAATTAAAGAATGGTTGCTAGTGATGTCAACCATAAAGAGAAGTCTACAGTGTCCAAAAGCCTTGAGAGCTGTGTTTGCTTGTTAAAGTTCTAAGCTCAGGAAAAGTGTTACGCAGTGAAAAGCTGAAGCTTCCTGATTGTCTTTTGAGAAACAGCTGTGAGCAGTGCAGAGCTCCTTTGATGCTGTTTCAACTGCAGGAAGTTAAGAAATGCTTTTATTTAGACATTTATTTTATTTAGACAGTTTTGTATACCGCCTTATCCTTCAATCAAAGCAGTCACAACACAATCGGGGGATACATTTAACATGCGGGGATATGAGACATATACTTACAGGGAACATGGGCAATGGAGGGTTAAGTGGCTTGCCCAAGACCACAAGGAGCATCTGTGGGACTAGAAACCCCAGTCCTTCCGGCCCAAGGTTGCTGTCCTCTAGTGGGATTTGAATCCCCGACCTTCCGGCCTGAAGTACCTTACCCCAACCACTAGGCTACTCCTCCCTTTTAGTTTGTCTAACTGCTGAGAAAACCTGGAAAAGAGTTTTATTGCTTCTATGAATTGGACTATCTGTATGAAGTGCTGAGTTTAAGCATACAAGATAGCCAGGTATTTGCTCTGGACTGGAAAGGAAAAGAAACCTGGTTTAAAAGTTTCTTTCTGTTTGTTTTGATCTTCACGGCAAGCTCTGCTGAAGGCAGGTGTTGCTAATTAAGGCTGAGGGAAGCTGTTTTGTTTTAGTTCAAGTTATCCTGTTATAAGTTGCAAGAATTCCTGGATGAAAATATCTTTTAAAGGTGGATCTGTGAACCTAGCATGTCTTATTTTGTGCTAATGAATAAATTGCACTCACTCAAACCCAACTACAAAGAAGGTGTTTTTTTTCATCTGAGCCCAAGTGATATCTAACTGAACTACCTTTCCCAGAATGCATGTAAAGGCATCCAGTTAAAAAAAAAGCCAGAAGTTGAAGCACCACAGTGACAAAAACAAATCCACGCCCCCCATAACAAGGTAAGGGGCTAAGGGAGTGACAAGTGGCGTAGTTCTTGGATATTTTTTCATCTTAAAGTAACCAGGAAGTTCATAAGGATACTGCTGCAAGTTTCCAAGCAGAAGCAACTGAATACAGAGTTTCCCTGTCTGACTTGGAGGAACAACAGAAGGAGGTGTTCCAGGTGCAGTTCCAGTAAAAAGACCCTGTGGAAGTGAGACTTAATGCCTGAACAAGGTAAGGTTACCTGGGGCGTGACCACTTCAGGATAAAAGAGAAAAAAAGTGTATGCTGAGGCATTTAAAAGGGGCATATAGAGAAAAAGAAATTTTCTGTTGTACTGTGCCGCCCTCGGGGGGGGGGTTTCTCTTTTTTTTCCTTACAGGTAACGAGCCATGGATCCCAAGGAACTTGTGAGTTGGATGGCAATCCAGTTCAGCCATCAGCAGCAGTTAGCGCAAATGGCGCAGGAGAAGGCCATCGCTGCCATGAGAGAACAGCAGAAGCCAGTTCTTGATCTGGTGGAGGCATTGATTTCACTCCGGAGCCAGGGAGGCGGAGGAGTGCCAGTGTCAGCAAGCCCAGATACTCCACGGATGGACAGTATGGTAGACTTTTCCAATATGGGACCATTTAGTTTTGGTAAACTAAGTCCAGAGGATAATGTGGATGACTTTATCAACTCTTTTGAAAGAGTGGCACAGGCCTTAGGATGGCCTGAGACTCAATGGGCTATACACCTGGCCACATCCTTAACAGGAGAGGACTTGGCCGCTTATAGGGCCATGCCTGCAGCCCAAGCGTTAGATTATAAGGCTGTAAAAGCTGCTATAAAGGATCGCTTGGGGCTGACAGCCACAGTATATCGTCGTATGTTTAGGGCCACAGTCCTGAGGGATAGCGAGACGCCAAAAGGCTTAAGCCAAAGGATTCGTGGATTAGCCCTAAAGTGGCTGGCTCCTGAAAGAAAGGATGTAGATATGATTGTTGATATGATTATGCTAGAACAATTTATGGCAGCAGTGCCCAAGGATTTGCAGTCTTTTCTCATCCAGCAGAATTGCCAAAGCCTGGGAGAAGCAACCCTTTTGTCTGAGAGGTTTATGGAGGCTGAGTTGGCTTGTCAGAAAAAGGGAAGCTCTCTCAAAATAGGTGCTGAGCGGCATTTTGCTACATCAGAAAAGAAGGAAGGAAAAACTGTTGATTTTGGGAGAGTTTGTGCACCTTCCCAAAATGAAATGTGGGCAAAGAAAAAATGTTTCCAGTGTGGGAAGTGGGGTCATGTGCAGAAAGGTTGTAAAGCCCACACTAATTTAACAGGTGTCTGTGAAAAAGGACCTGGAGAAGGTTTTCTTTTAATGGTGGACATACAAGGGGTTACCACACAAGCTCTTTTGGACTCTGGTGCGGACCAAAGCATGCTTTCCAAAAAGCTTTGGCAGGCAATATTGGCCAAAAATAACTCAGAATGTAGGAAGCCTGAGAAAAATGTGCGCATTAGATGCATTCATGGGGCTGCTTCATTTTATCCTACATACAAGTTAAAGATTAAGGGTTTAGGGGTCCAGAGAGAAATAGCAGTGGCAGTTGTACCAAAGCTCCCATATGATCTAATATTGGGAAGGGGATGGCCCCAGTTCAAGCAGGGATTAGAGAAAGGCTTAGAGAAAAAGAGTGGCATTATTAATACCCGATCCCAGTTTAAGGCTAACAGCCAAGAAGAAGAGACTCAAGTTGATTCTCTAGGAGAGCTACCCTCTCATGAGAACTTGGTGACTCCCCCAACTGGAAAGGTTAGGAACGAAAAAGCGCAACGGAGATATGAAAGGCGTTGTAGGGCACAGGGTAGGGCCAAGATGGAGCTTGGCCAAGGATTGCCCTGGGTGCCAGCTGAAATAGTGGAGAAGTTTCCAACTTTCCCTAAGGAACAGCAAGCAGATCCGGCTCTCACTCGAGCATTTGAGTATGCCCAAGAGGTACGGGATGTCCTTCCCAGATTCCTATTAGACAATGAGATATTGTATAGGGAAAGTCAGGACCCCCGTACTGGCACAATCAGGAAACAACTAGTGGTACCCACGACTTTTAAGGGGTTAGTTCTGAGACTTGCCCATGATCATCCAGTGGGAGGCCATAAGGGAGTGCAAGGAACCCCAGATCAAATTCTGATAAGCTTTTATTGGCCGGGAGTTTTTAAAGAAACTGCCCAGTTCTGTGCTGCATGACCAGCATGCCAGAGAGTCACAGCTGCGCAACCCCCAGTCGTGACTTTGATACCAACTCCCATCATAGCAGACCCCTTAGGGCGTATCTCAATGGATATAGTAGGCCCCTTGGTTAAAACACCCCGAGGTTTCCAGTACATTTTGGTAATGGTGGATCAGGCTACCAGGTTTCCCTGGGCCGTTCCTTTACGGAATATTTCAGCTAAAACCATAGCTTTAGAATTAATAAAGCTGTTCTGTGAGATAGGATTCCCCAGAGAAGTCTTTTAGGCTTTTAGGTAGGCTTTTAGGTAGGAAGTTGAAATCCAGAACTTCCAGGGTAGCATTTTCTGAAATGCTTCCTGTTCCACGCGCAGGACCCAAAAGGCAGGCAGAGCTCCGGAGACTCAATGCGTGGATGAGACAATGGTGCAGAGATGAGGGTTTTGGATTTGTTAGGAACTGGGGAACATTCTGGGGAAAGGAGAGGCTCTTCTGAAGGTATGGGCTTCACCTTAACCGGGATGGAACCAGGCTGCTGGCATTAACCTTTAAAAAGGAGATAGAGCATCTTTTAAACTAGATATTAGGGGAAAGCCGACAGTCGCCCAAGAGCAGATGGTTCGGAAGAATGTATCCTTGAAGGATACTACCAAAAGCAGAGAGGTTCCACAAAAGAGTAAAGTAGCCCAAATGCCCTCGAGTATGCAGCAGACAGAGCTTAAAGATCCCAAATTACCCATGTCTAACAATAGCCAAATTAATATGAATAAAATACATTCTCTAAAATGCTTGTATGCAAATGCTAGAAGTCTAAAAAATAAGATGGGAGCGTTAGAATATATAGCACTAAATGAAAGGTTAGATATGATTGGAATATCAGAGACATGGTGGAAGGAGGACAACCAGTGGGACACTGTGATACCTGGGTACAAACTATATCGTAATGATAAAGCTGATCAAATTGGTGGAGGGGTTGCTCTCTATGGTAGAGAGGGCATTGAGTCAGAAAGGATTAAAGTTTTGCAGGAAACAAAATTTGCTGTAGAATCTCTATGGATTGAAATTCCATGTAAAAGGGGAAGGCAATGGCAGTGGGGGTGTACTATCGAGTGCCTGGCCAGAATGACCAAATGGATGATGAAATGCTCAAAGAAATCAAGGAAGCTAACAAACGTTATAGCGCAGTAATAATAATGGGTGATTTCAATTACCCCGGTATCGACTGGGTCAATGTCATGTCAGGACATGCTAGGGAGATAAAGTTTCTAGATGAAATAAATGACTGCTTCTTGGAGCAGCTGGTTCATGAACCGACCAGAGGGGAAGCCCATATTAGACCTAGTCCTTAGTGGAACACCAGATCTAGTGCAAGAGATAAGGTTGTTGGGGCCACTTGGCAAAAGTGATCATAGCATGATCGCCTTTGATTTAATTAGTGGAGGAGGGATAGTAAGGAAATCCACAGTACTACCTTTTAACTTTCAAAAGAGAGACTATGATAAAATGGGGAAAACAGTTAAGAAAAAACTAAAAGGAGCAGTTGCAAAGGTTAAAGACGTACATCAAGCTTGGGTGTTGTTGAAAAATACTATCTTGGAAGCCCAGACCAGCTGTATTCCATGCTTTAAGAAAAGTGGAAGGAAGTCCAAAAAACTGCCAGCATGGTTTAAAAGTGAGGTCAGAGAGGCTGTTGTTGCCAAAAAAGCATCTTTCAGGAAATGGAAAAAAGAGCCAAACGACGAAACCTGGAAACAGCACAAGCACTGGCAAGTCAAATGCAAGGCATTGATAAGGCAGGCAAAGGGAGAATTTGAGAAGAAGCTTGCTGCGGAAGCAAAAACGCAAAATAAAGACTTTTTCAAGTACATTTGTAGCAAAAAACCTGTGAGAGAGTCAGTTGGTCCATTAGATGATAAAGGGGTTAAAGGAGCACTAAGAGGCGACAAGGTGATAGCGGAGAGACTGAATGAATTCTTTGCTTCGGTCTTTACTGAGGAAGATGTAGGGATGTTACCCATGACTGAAGTGGTATTTAAAGGTGCGGAAGAATTGAAGGAAATATCGATACATCGGGAAGATGTATTACAACTATTAGATAAACTGAAGAGTAGCAAATCACCAGGGCCAGATGGTATACATCCAAGGGTGTTGAAAGAACTGAATATGAGATTGCAGACCTGCTATTAGTAATCTGTGAACTATTATTAAAATCATCTCTAATACCTGAAGATTGGAGGATCGCCAATGTAACACCAATTTTTAAAAAGGGTTCCAGGGGTGATCCAGGAAACTACAGACCGGTGAGCCTGACATCAGTACCGGGAAAAATGGTAGAAACCATCATAAAGAATAAAATTACTCAGCATGTAGATAGTCATGACCTAATGGGAGACAGCCAACATGGCTTTAGACAAGGAAGATCTTGTCTTACTAATCTGTTATGTTTTTTTGAAGGAGTGAATAAACAGGTGGACAAAGGTGAGTCGGTTGATATTGTGTATCTGGACTTTCAGAAAGCCTTTGACAAGGTCCCTCATCAGAGACGTTTGGCAAAACTAAAGAGTCATGGGATAGGAGGCAGTGTACTATTGTGGATCAGGAACTGGTTAAAAGATAGAAAGCAGAGGGTAGGGCTAAATAGCCAATTTTCCCAATGGAGAAAGGTGAATAGTGGTGTACCCCAGGGATCTGTGCTGGGTCCGCTGCTTTTTGACATATTCATAAATGACCTGGAAAGTGGAATAACGAGTGAGGTTATCAAATTTGCAGATGACACAAAACTATTTAAAGTTGTTAAAACCCAAGAGGATTGTGGAAAATTGCAAGAGGATCTTAATAAATTGGAAGACTGGGCATCCAAATGGCAGATGAAATTTAAGGTGGACAAGTGCAAGGTTATGCACCTAGGGAAGAACAACCCAAACTATTGTTACACGATGCAAGGTTCCACATTAGGAACCACCACCCAGGAAAAAGATTTAGGCGTCATTGTGGATACCATGCTAAAACCCTCGGCCCAGTGTGCAGCGGCAGCCAAGAGAGCAAATAGAATGCTAGGTATGATAAGGAAAGGAATGGAAAATAAAACAAAAGATATTATAATGCCTCTATATCGTTCCATGGTGAGACCGCACATTGAATATTGTGTGCAATTCTGGTCGCCGTATCTTAAAAAGGATATAGCGATTTTAGAAAAGGTTCAGAGAAGCGCCACCAAAATGGTAAAGGGGATGGAAGGATACTCCTATGAAGAAAGGCTAAAAAGGTTAGGGCTCTTTAACCTGGAAAAGAGACGGCTGAGGGGAGATATGATAGAAGTCTATAAATTAATGAACGGAGTGGAACAGGTAAACGTAGATCGATTATTTACCTTATCAGAATATAGAAAGACTAGGGGACATGCAATTGGACATGCAATGAAGCTACAGGGTAAACTATTTAAGACTAATAAAAGAAAATATTTTTTCACTCAACGTGTAATCAAACTCTGGAATTTGTACCGGACGATGTAGTAAAGGCTCTTAGTGTAAGCTGGGTTTAAAAAAGGTTTGGACAAGTTCCTGGAGGAAAGGTCCATAAACCATTATTAAGAAGGGACCCAGGATATCAATGCTTGAACAAGCATTGTGGAACCTGTGTCTCTTGGGGAAACTGCTAGGTACATATGACCTAGATTGGCCACTGCTGGAAACAGAATACTGGGCTTGATGAATCTTGGTCTGACCCAGTATGGCATATCTTATGTTCTTATGTAACATACCGTGGGACCAACTTTGTATCAAAGTATTTGGCCCAAGTCTGGGATGCTTTCGGGATTCATCATATAAAGACATCCGCTTATCATCCCCAGTCAAATGGTTTGGTGGAGAGATTAAATTAAATCTTGAAACAGATGTTAAGAAGGGGGTTAGTGGGAAACATGGAGGAATGGGGCGTGTTATTACCGTTTGTCTTATACGCTTGCCGGGAACGGATTCAGGTTTCCCTGGGCATATCTCCCTATGACCTCATGTACGCGGTCTCTTAGACATATTAAGAGAGCAGTGGTCAGACCCGGAACAAGTGGGCAAGGGAGTTCCACAATTTTTACGGGACCTAAGAGCACATTTAAATAGGGCCTCACAGGTAGCTGTGAAAAATTTGCAAGACAGTCAGCTGTGCCAGAAGGAGCGGTATGACAGAAGGGCCAAGCCACGCCAACTGGGCATAGGAGAAAAAGTCCTGGTGCAAGTAGCAGGCGCCACCCCCAAGTTTGAAGCGCAATGGAAAGGGCCTTGGAAGGTGGTCAAGCAGGTGACCCCGGTGTCCTATGTCATAGAAACTGCTAAAGGGTGTAGGCAGACTTACCACATAAATGTGCTTAGGTCTTGGCAAGAGAGGTCTATGCCGGAGAATATTCCCAGCGTAGAACAGCCGGCAGATAGGCCAAACAACAATACGGATGCCCTCACAGGTATTACGGACTGTAGGGAGGATTCTCCCTAACTACAGCCAGCCCGTAATAACTTAAGCAGGGGGGTATGTGATAAGGAAGCTTATCAGGACCTAGAAGAAAGGGGTAAAAAGAAGGAATTTACCTTAATAAAGGGACCCATTTTGAAAGGTCTAGGACTTAAAACTCCATTTGCTCCTAGAAAGCCAGTAATTCCTGGCGACAATGAGGAACAGAGTGCCCCTAGAGGTAGAAAGGATAGGGAATACAGGCTCAGGGTAAGGAACCCTTACGTCACTGCATCCCCTAATCACACAGCTGCCACAAGGGAGTTTGATCTTTCCCACCTGAGAGGGGAGAGGGTGGAGCAGGAGCCTGAGGGGTTTAAGTTTAGCTCAGTTAGGTCATAGAGACCAGGTGAGAGACCAACAGAGAGACCAGGTCAGAGAGCAGCAGGAGGAAGACGAAGAGGGACAAGCAGGACACATGGAGAGGAATTGGAAGGACTCCTGAGACCAGAAAGTGCGGTAACTGCTAACCAGAGGGAAAGAGAGAACAGAAGTTTTGCCTACTCAAGGAATGGAGCAGTGAGAGCCAGAGGCACTAATTGGAGAACAGGACATGCTAGATGGTGGCCAGAGCATGTAAGGAGTGAAGCTACTACAGGCTTTGATCAAGGTATGAGTCCCAGAAGCTTAGCTAATAAGGAGCAATACATATTTGCCAGACAGCTTTATCTCTAATAGAAAGCAGTCAAGTAAGCTATCTGAATCTGAACTAGAGAGAGTGAACCCATGGAATTGGGGGAGCCAGATTTACCTTGTGAAGAAGGGGTCTCATACATGGACTGTTCTGCATGCCAGTCTGCCAAATAAAGAATGATTGCTAGTGATGTCAGCCATAAAGAGAAGTCTCCAGTGTCCAAAAGCCTTGAGAGCTGTGTTTGCTTGTTAAAGTTCTAAGCTCAGGAAAAGTGTTGCACAGTGAAAAGCTGAAGCTTCCTGAATTTCTTTTGAGAAACAGCTGTGAGCAGTGCAGAGCTCATTTGATGCTGTTTCAACTGCAGGAAGTTAAGAAATGCTTTTGGTTTGTCTAACTGCTGAGAAAACCTGGAAAATAGTTTTATTGCTTCTATGAATTGGACTATCTGTATGAAGTGCTGAGTTTAAGCATACAAAATAGCCAGGTATTTGCTCTGGACTGGAAAGGAAAAGAAGCCTGGTTTAAAAGTTTCTTTCTGTTTGTTTTGATCTTCACAGCAAGCTCTGCTGAAGGCAGGTGTTGCTAATTAAGGCTGAGGGAAGCTGTTTTGTTTCAGTTCAAGTTATCCTGTTATAAGTTGCAAGAATTCCTGGATGAAAGTATTTTTAAAAGGTGGATCTGTGAACCTAGCGTGTCTTATTTTGTGCTAATGAATAAATTGCACTCACTCAAGCCCAACTACAAAGAAGGTGGGTTTTTTTTCATCTGAGCCCAAGTAATATCTAACTGAACTACCTTTCCCAGAATGCATGTAAAGGCATCCAGTTAGAAAAAGGCCAAAAGTTAAAGCACCACAGTGACAAAAACAAATCCACGCCCCCCCATACCAAGGTAAGGGGTTAAGGGCGTGACATAAGGTGCCTTGGCAGACAGGGCACTTTATAATGTGCCGTATGAAGTGCCTTATGCCGTACCTTAGGTTACGCCACTGTGAGGGTGTTTTTGCTGGCAGCACTGATTTAAATTATAAGGGAATACCTCAAACAGTCTTCTTACATAACACCACTGCAGGATCAAACCCATGACCTCTGCCTCCACAGTCATTGCAGTAACTAGTGGGCTACATCTTTATAGCTTCTAACACTGCACTGGCATGAACTTAGGGTTTATGCGCGTTAACGTGCCACGGTGCCCACTATCACATGATACAGATTCTTACTACCTTTCCGCCGGAACGCCCACTACCTTAAATGGCATTCTTCACATTAATGCGGCAACTAGCGCCGGTAACATTAAGACGGTTTAGTAAACATACCCCAAAGAGTATACAACGTTCCAACATGACAGATGAACATCTCCAGGATTCCCTGAGACTGGCCCTCACGCAATATTCACCCAACTTCAAAAAGCTGGTGGATGAAATGCAGGCTCAGATGTCTCACTAATGAGCAAGATATTAAAGATTGTGCAAGATCAGCCTGGATTAATACTCGACCTAAATTTAACACAAATTACTCAATAAAAGTTAAAGAAAGTTATTAAGACAGTTAAAGAAAGTTATTACTCAATAAAACCTTAAGAAAAAATGTACTTTTCCATTTCCCCTCGCAGTTCTTACTGGATCTTCATCTCTGTTTTGTTTTTGCTTAATTTGCTTAACAGCTGATCACATCCAAGTAAATGACAGAAGGTTCATTAAAAATGGGGGGGGGGCTTGGGCACAAGATGGCGGCGGGTTGTTGCTGCCGTTGAGAAGCTCTGCACTCACCGCTCTCGTCCGGTCTCATCGGCAGCTCTGGAAATGGGGCGTCGAAAGAGAAAACATGCTGCCCTTCCCTCGGGGTTGGCTTCTTCTGCTACTCCCGGGCAGAGGACGTTGGTGGCGTGTGGATTTTTGGCGGCAACTGGTGGAGCAGTATTTTCAGCAGAGCCATCAGTATTTGAACCATTGGTTCTGGGTGCATCCGGGGTTTGGCTGTCTCCAGAGCAGCGCGCCCCCCGCCTCGACCTGAGAGTGCTGTCCCGGCTTTCGGAGTACCTCCCCCCAGTTTACCGATGTGCTCGCCGGTTAAAGGAGGTGAAGAGGGCTCCGGTGGGACTTTGAAAACTTCCTCACCCCTGGTAGAAACGCAGTAGAAGGAGTTGGAGCAGGAAGAATCAGCTCCCCTGTTGGGGTACCTGCAACTCGGCCGGAGGTTTTGATGGAATTCCAGGTCTGAGTGGCTTCACAAAACCAGCTGTTATAAATTTAGAAGCACTGTGGGATGTGGTGGCCACCATGAATGCTTCACTACTGACTGTTGTGGGTGTTGTTAAAATGGACTCTCTTTCGTTGAGGAGTGATATTGCAGAGGCGAAAAGGATGCATGAAGAACAGGCTCGGCATTTGACCGGTGTGGAAACGGAACTGGAACATCTTCGAGGACTCTGTGCTGCTCAAGTTAAGGATAAAATCTTGCCGTCTAAAGAAGCTGAATATTTGGAAAATTATTTGCGTAGAAATAACTTGAGGTTATTGAATTTTCCTAAATCTCCTATTATGTCGCCTTTGGAGATGGTTCGCAAAAATCTCCGAAAAGTGCTTAAACTTCCTGGTGAAAATTTGCCTCCTATTGTGAGTGCACAGTACCTAACCATAGGCCCTATGTCTAAGGGCTCCACTTCGGAGAATTTGCTTCAGGGTGCCAGAGATCTTACAGCTTTCTTGGAGGATTCTTTAGAAGTGGTGACCGGTCGAACTACTTTGCTTGTGACTTTAGCCTTGGAGCCGGATAAGTCTTTGATTCTTCAAGCATATTTTAGAAATTTCAATGTTACTTTCTTAGGGGTATGTTTACTAAACCGTCTTAATGTGAGCTATGTGACATTATCACGCGATAAAGTACCTTATCGCGCGATAATGGCGCTTTATTGGGTGCAGAGGTACCTTAGCGCTCGATAACGCGCGCAGCAGCACAAACGAGCGCTGAAGGCGGAGAGAGGCTCCCGGAGGGCGGAGGAAGGCTCCCCAGGGGCAGAGAGAAGGGGTCAATGGGTGGAGAGTGGGAGGAGAGAGGCTCCTTACACACTAACGCTGTGAAATCCGAGGCTGAAAACTAATGCCAGTGAAACCCTGGCGTTAGAGCTGATTTAAAGGGAAGAGAAACCATTTCTGTCAGCAATGTACAACAAAACCAGGGAAACCCACAAAAAAGTGATAAGTGTGATACATGTGCACGGAACAAAAGGGCAAATAAACAGTGAAAATGAACAGAAGAAAATGGAAAAATAAAATAACCAAGCTGGGCAATAGTGATCTCAATGGGAAACATCAAAAAACAATCTCAAGAAAGCACCAAAAAAAGGATATCAATTCTGGAAGGGTCCATGCTTCGTCCCCATACAAGGTGAATGAGCCCACAGTGAAATTGCGCTGTGCAGGGTTTTCTTCTCCATCGGACAAGTTTCCTATGGCATGCACATGTGCGGCAACAGCAGGGCGGGCATGTCGGAATGGCCAACTGGACATATGCTTGAAAATGGGATACAGAGGGCTGCAAGAGGCACATGCTGTGGTGCAGCTGGGGCACAGTGCGGACTAGGCAGATGCCTAGGTGGCACTTAGGAATGCTGAAACTGTACAGCAGCCAAACAGCAACTGATGAGGGCCCAACATGGGCACAAGTGTGTTTATCACAGTGTCACAGGGGATAGTACCCAGCAGTGTACCTCCAAGGGCACAGAACATTGGCAGGCGGTGTTGGGGGGAAAGCGTGGATGTCTATGCAGGCACCCCTACCCCAGAACACGCACCATAGGCAGCCGCCTACCTGCACACTGGATGGCCTGAGACTGCGCACCACCAGCACTACCAGCAGAAGGGCATGTCAGCACGGTGGCAGAGGGGTACTGGTGGTGGAGGGGGGCAGTGGCAGCTGCCCAGAGCAGACCATGGCCTAACCCTGTGTAGGTGGGTGCCATGCACTGCAACAGACAGGCCCTGCCGGACGAACAGTCATGGTATCACCAGGGAATGCACTGTCTATGTGGCAACACAGTGGTGCAGTGCACACAACCAGTGTGTTCAGAGGCAGAAGGTCACATGTTCAAGTCTCAGCTGTGGTTCCTGCCAACCCAGTCCACATATTTTACCCACTACTAAAATGTGCTAATACAGACAGAACCTTTATTGCAGATGATGTAAACATGCCCAAAACACCTACATTTTACTCTACAGAGCACAGACACCATAAACAGGCGCATTACCTAGAGCAGAGTCTCCCAAATGCAGTCCTGGAGGGCCAAACACCATTCAGGTTCCATGCTGCCTCTAATAAAGATGCCTGTGCTGCATTTCTATGCGCCGCCCCCATGGTATGCAGATGTATCTCATACATATTCATGAGGGACAGCATGAAAACCCGAACAGTGTTTGGCACACCAGGACTGCAGTTGGGAACCTCTGCCGTAAAGCAGCAGCCAACAGGGGCAGACACACCCGCACCCACAGGCTCCATTATCCAATGCCTCCTGGAGAGGCAGGACATTGGGCCCTGCGTGCTTCTACCAATACTAGCACTTGCATACCTTAGCAATGCCACCCTAAACCTGGGAATACGGTACACAGCTATCAAAAGGTTGCTATGATTACTGGCAGATAGCAATTCCGAAGTTAAGTACAATTTTCTGATTGAGCTGCATTGTGACAACCTTTCTGATATCTGTGGAGTGTGCTACAGGTCTTGTGTCTGACAGTGTTTACCACCCTGGGGAGTGACCCCAACAGTATTGCGTACCATAGACATGCCTGCACTGTGCCCAGGACTGGAGCGGTGGCCAGGGCTGCCAAACACCTCTATAGTTGTACAATGCTGGCATAGGTCTGGGAGTGTGTGTCTGTCTATCCAGTGTGTGGTGGCTGCAAACACCCTCCACAGCCCACACTGCCAGCACTGTTGCCAGTATTGGCCTGCCAATGTGTATAATGAGGAGCAAGGTACCATGGGTATAGCCTGGACAGGGTGGCCAGGATGCATCTGCATAGGGCATAGGGCAATAGCTGGGACATTGTAGTGGCCGGCCACCACCTGCACAGACAGCATGTCACGCTCACCCTGACTGACCACGGCATGGCTAGGTTCCCCCATAGTGCTATTATAGTTTTTTCTCATGTGATATTTATGGGTTCCCTTTTGGGGCCCAATCACTGACTTATCTGCTTGGTGTGTATGCTGACATCCCAGTTCTGGGTGCATGCATCTCCTCCAGGAACATGCACTATGGACTAGCTAGCAGACTGTCTGCAGCTAGTATGTGTCTTGCTGGAGCACCTTGCAGGGTGCAGCGGCTGGAGGCTTGCTAAAGAAGAATATCAGATAGTGGTGGGGTGCAGCTGAACATTTCCATGCCTAATGTCTATCTGCTATTGCTTTATGGATGTGTACAGAGCTGCATTGCCTGCCCTGTAGGGTATCTGTTCCCCAGCAGGATTGGAGTTGATGGTTCTCTCTACTGCCTCCATTGCAGAGAGGTAGAAAGTGGATCTGTTGGTGGGAGATCCTGTTTCCCACCCTCAGCCCCAGAGGGTGGGTTGTGTGGTGGTACATAATCTGCCTATGGGTCCATAAAGGCTAAACTTGACTGAGAAATACAGATGTATCTAAGGTGTGTCTGCAGGAACTACCTATCTCACACACTAGCACTGCTGGGGACCTGCAGCATGGCCTATTTCTGCCATGGAAGGTGCTGTGGACCTGGAGCTGGGCGCCCCACCTCACCCTCAGGGTAAGCACAGTACCCGCACAATGTGACGGTGTGTAGCTACTCTGTGCCAGTAACACACACGGTCAGTTCCCCCTACTAGGCCGAGGTGCTGTGGGGGTGCATACCCCATCTTGTGATCATCTGTAGACTGCTGATTTGCATGTGCAGTGCATCATGGGTACGGGCGGGTTAAACCTATCCTGGTGATCACAGCAGACTATTTGTGTGGTGACGTGCAGTCCTTCTGCAGCCAGCCAGGGGTTTGTTAGCAGCTGTAGAGCTGTAGCCCGCTGGTTACATCACTGCCTGTGGAGCCAGAGGTCATGGGTTTTAACCCACAGTGGGGTTATTTGATAGGGCTGTCCAAAGCATTGTCTATTTTTAATGTACATTAGTGCTGCCAGCAAAAACATCCTCAGAGTACTGTAACCATAAGGTGCCTCAGAAGGCACGTTATAGGGCGACCTATAAAGCGCCTTCTGAGGCACCTTATGGTTACAGTCCGTATAAGGTGCCTTATAAGGTGTCCTATGGAGCGCCTTATAGGGTGCCCTATAGGGGACATTATAGGGTGCCGTGGCGGACAGTGCACTTTATAATGTGCCCTATGGAGTACCTTATAGGGTGCCTTATGTGGTAGCTTAGGTTACAGCACGTGTGTTTGCTGGCAGCAATAATTAAAATACAAATAAAATGCCTCAAGAAACAATACTTACATGTCAAAGCTGATGCCTCAGCCAGCCTTATGCATACTGGGGAATCAAACTCATGACCTCTGCATTATCAGTCAGTGTATTAACCACTGTGCTACACCTCTGTTTCTATATTTGCATGTCTGGGCGCCTACTTAAGATTACCGTGCGTTAACGCGCTTAGCGGCGCTTCGCCCGATAATGTGCGCAGTAGTGCGCGTTATCGTGCGATAATCCCGTTTTGCTACTATAAGACTGAAACACCCACTCCTTTTATGGCAGCCTGCACATTATCGCCGGGCGCACGTTAAGACGGTTTAGTAAACATAAACATAAACATAAACATAAACATAAACATAAACACTAAATTCTGATGAAATATCAATTGATATCTCCCCACAAGAATTAGCTCAATACTATATCAATAAAACAAAGCTACAAATAACACCTCTACATATTACTCAACCACAAATTCAACCACAAACAAAGCAAGCTACATTTGATAACTGGACCAACTTCAACTTAATATCAAAATCTACTCTCAAAACTACAATAACTAACATTAATACAACAACAACATACCATGATCCATGCCCACTTGATTGGATAAAGAAGACTTTCACAATACACTCTACTTTCATTCTACCCTTAGTGAACCTATCCTTACAAAAAGGCTACTTACCACCATCTCTCAAACACGTTCAAATACGACCTATACTTAAAAATAACACATTAGATAAATTATCCCCAAAATCATACAGACCCATATCAAGCAGGGCCGGATTTAGCTAGAGTGAGGCCCTACGCCAAGAAAAATTGTGGGCCCCCCCCCCATGTCCCCGTGCAGTCCTGTGCCCCCCCTGTGCAGTCCTGGGCCCCCCCGTGTTCCCCCCCCGTGCCTCCGTGCAGTCCTGGGACCGCCCCGGTGCAGTCCTGTGCCCCCCCCCGTGCCCCCGTGCTGTCCTGGCCCGCCCCGTGCAGTCCTGGGCCCCCCATGCAGTCCTGGCCCCCCGGACAGCATCGCGGCTGTCTGAGGGGCTTCAGAGGGGGCCGGGGAAGCCCGCGCGAGGCCCCGGCTCCCTCTGTACAGCCGCCAGCGTGAAGAGCCTTTTCCTTCACGCTGGCGGCTGTTTCTGTGAAGCCGGGAATGCTGGAAAGGTTAAAGCAGGATATCTCCAATGCATATATATATCTCATGCATATTTATTAGGGATATCCTGAAAACCTGCAGGATTGTGGACCACCAGGACTGGAATTGAGTAGCTCTGCCATACACTAACTTTTAGTAAACATGCCTCTTAATGAGTATATGGATAAAGAAAGACTAAAAGGTTTCTACATTACTATAATCCAGTACCAACCGCCAGGCACATTAGGAACTACTACAAACACTGCCCATTTAGAACCCATAGCAAACCCGCCATATCCTAACAGCACTACCAGGACTCACAAAGCACCATACCCTAACTATCAAAAGGCAACACTGCAAATATTAAACCAATACATTTCAGAGAACAACAATACATGACCTACTGGGGGAAAGAACAAGTGGCAATGTCAAATAGGAATTATATAAACAGAATACCTCAGCTCAGTTACACATGCACAACATAGACCATCACCAAACAAGGAATCACAATTTAGAAACAGGAAGACAATAATTAAACTGGGAACCCCAAAAGCCAAACTTGGAATATACAACAACACTGTAGAAATAAAACTATAAATTAATTTCCTCTTGTACTAAACAAAGCGCAAAAATTAATGATGCACATTTCCCAGAGCTGACATATTCCAGTTAATAAATTCAAAATAAAGAGATATTTTTCTACCTTTTGTGCATTTTTTTTCAGTTGCAATTGTTCCAGCCACTTTCTTCTGGTTTCTTTGTGTCTTCTGCTAACTCTCCATCTGCTGTCCATTTGTCCTTTCTTCTGTCTTCTTGGTTTTTTTTTTCCATTCTCTCTCTACATCTGCTTTAACATACTAATCTTTCTCCTTTTGCTCTTTCCTCATTCCTATTTCATCTACTCAAAATTTACCCCTCCATCCTCAATCCCCACTTACTCTCCAACTACCCGGCCAATTGTAGATTTTTTATCCCTCCCACACAAAATATTTTTCCCCTCTCCATTTTACTCTCCCAGCACCATCCCATTCTAATCCTCCCCCAACACCAGCTCCCTTCTAGTTCCAGCCTCACCCAGCATCCATTCCCTTCTAGTCCCTGCATCAGCCCATTTCCAGTCCTAGCCCCCCATTAGCCCATTTCCAGTCCTAGCCCCTCCCATCAACCCAATACCAGTCCTAGCCCCCCCATCAACCCACTTCCAGTCCTAACCCCCCATCACCCCATTTTCAGTTTAAGCCCCCCCTATAACCCATTACCAGTCCTAACCCCCCATCAGCCCACTTCCAGTCCTAACCCCCATCAACCCATTTCCAGTCAGCCCCCCATAGCCCATTGCCAGTCCTAACCCCCCCCCCATCAGCCCACAGTCCATTACCAGTCCTAACCCCATCAGCCCACCTGAAGTCCTAACCCCTCCCCATCAGCCCATTTCCTGTCCTAGCCCCCCCCCCATAGTCCATTATCAGTCCTAACCCCCCATAGCCCATTATCAGACAGCCCCCATCAGCCAACAGCCCATTACCAGTCTTAACCCCCCCATAGCCCATTGCCAGTCCTAACCCCCCCATCAGCCCACAGTCCATTACCAGTCCTAACCCCATCAGCCCACCTCAAGTCCTAACCCCTTCCCATCAGCCCATTTCCTGTCCTAGCCCCCCATAGCCCAGTACCCGTCCTAACCCCCCCCAACAGCCCACAGCCCATTACCAGTCCTAACTCCATCAGCCCACCTTCAGTCTTTATCCCCCAACCCATTACCAGTCCTAGCCCCCATAGCCCACTCCCAGTCCTAATCCCACCAGCCCATTTCCAGTCCTAATCCCCATCACCCAATTTTTAGTTTAAGGGCCCCCCCCCCATAGCCCATTACCAGTCCTAAGCCCCCATCAACCCACTTCCAGTCCTAATCCCATCAGCCCATATAGACTTAGCTCCCCCATAGCCCATAGCCCCCCCATAGCCCCCCCCCATAGCCCATCACCACTCCTAACCCCCCCATAGCCCATTACCAGTCCTAACCCCCCCAACAGCCCACAGCCATTACCACTCCTAACCCCCCCAGCCCATCACCAGTCCTAACCCCCCCAACAGCCCACAGCCATTACCACTCCTAACCCCCCCCAGCCCATCACCAGTCCTAACCCCCCAGCAGCCCACAGCCATTACCACTCCTACCCCCCCAGCCCATCACCAGTCCTAACACCCCCAACAGCCCACAGCCATTACCACTCCTACCCCCCCCAGCCCATCACCAGTCCTAACCCCCCCAACAGCCCACAGCCATTACCACTCCTAACCCCCTCAGCCCATCACCAGTCCTAACCCCCCCAGCCCACCCCAGCCCAGCGAATTTTTTTTTACAAAAAAGCTGTCGCTGCCTCTGCCGGGGCCGCCGCGGCAGAATCGATTGTGCCGCGGGGCCCCCCCTGCCCAGCAGAGCCTGGCCTGCCCTCCCCGGTATCACCTCTCGAGTCTCAGCTGCCTCCCTCCAGTCACACGCGTCGGCTTTCAGAGCGCGAGGTGAGTTTCTCCCTCGCTGCTCTGTTAAGCCCGCGGGGGCTGATGGGAAGTCCCATCAGCCCCCGCGGGCTTAAACAGAGCAGCGAGGGAAAAACTCTTCCCTCGCGCTCTGAAAGCCGGCAGCTGAGACTCGAGAGGTGATCCCGGGGAGGGCCGGCCAGGCTCTGCTGGGCAGGGGGGCCCCGCGGCACACTCGATTCTGCCGCGGCGGCCCCGGCAGAGGCAGCGACAGCTTTTTTTTTTTTTTTTTTAATTTTAATGATGAAATGAATGTTTTTTGCGCGGGGCCCCCTGAAACGCGGGGCCCTGTGCAAAAAACATTCCCGGTGGGCCCTTGCCAGCTGTGGGCCCTACGCCACGGCGTACGTGGCGTATAGGCAAATCCGGCCCTGATATCAAGTATTCCTTTTATGGCCAAACTTATTGAAAAAATTGTACAAATTCAACTACAAGACTTTATTGACACATTAAACCTCCTTGATGAACATCAATATGGCTTTAGACCCTTCCATGGAGTAGAAACCTTGCTAACGATCCTTTATTACACCATATTAAGAGGTATTGATAATCCTAAACAAGCCTTTATTCTTGTTTTCCTTGACATATCAGCTGCATTTGACAGTGTTAATCACTTAACAATGTTAAACAGACTTCAACAAATTGGAATTACATCTACTGTTTATAATTGGTTCAAATCATATCTATCAAACAGAACTCAAACAGTAAGAATCCACACCCAAATTTCTAACACCTTCAAACAAACTCAGGGTCTCCCGCAGGGTTCTGCATTATCTGCGCTATTATTTAATATTTACTTACAACCAGTTTGTAACATCTTTAAACGTCACAATGTTTATTATCATATCTACGCTGATGATATAATGTTCTACCTCCCATTTGAAATCCCACACCCACCTCTTCAAAAAATAACAGAATGTTTCAATGAACTAACTGAATGGCTCAAAGAACAAAATCTACTTATCAACTTTACTAAAACTGATATATTATTCATCACTAAAAATCAAACATACATACCCCCAAACACGATCACACTAGATACTCATGAAATAAATACAAAAAAAGAAATAAAATATTTAGGTGTAATACTTGACAATAATCTAAATATGGATTCACATATAAAATATCTAACTAAAAAAATACATTACAAACTCAAAACACTAAAACAATTAAGACCATTGATTCATCTACAAGACTTTATTAATATAATTCATGCTATCATCACCCCACATTTTGATTATGCAAACACAATACTTAATGGCATTTCAAAACAAAATATTAAAAAGATACAAATAATTCAGAACATAGCTGCCAGGATGATTATGAATATAAGCCCACTTGAACATGTTACACCAATTTTGGCTGAACTTCATTGGCTACCTATTTACTCCCGAATCAAATATAAAATTCTTGTCACTACATTTAAACTTATAAATAATCTTGCACCATCGGCACTCAATACACTGATTAATATAGACATCGATAAACGATCCCAAAGAAGCAGAAACTTAAATACCTTAACAATACCAAAAGATTTCACAAAAGCCAGAAAACAAACAAATAAGAGAGCTTTCTCACACTCTGCTCCAATTCTTTGGAACAATCTACCTGACAACATTCGCCTGCTATCTGATATAAAGGAATTTAGAAAAAAATTAAAAACTCACTTATTCATATTACACTACAATACACCCTCAGAACAGAATACTCAAATAGATACAGGCTAACATTTATACATTATTATTACATACTCTATTTTCAAAATAAATATCACTAATACACTATTAACCATACCACACTCTCATTCACATGATGATTATAGATTTAAACTAACAATGTATATATGTTCTAATATGTTATACCTTTAATGTTACAACATTCCTTGTAAATTATAATTATCTGTTCTATGTAAACTGACTTGGTATATTACATACCAATTAACCTACTGTTCCATGTAAACCGCACTTGATACTAGGGAAAGAGCGGTATATAAATAACTGTTAAATAAATAAATAAATAAATAAATAAATAAATACCCCTTAGATTCTAAAGTATATATGTTCCCTGATTTAGCTCGTGTTACCCAGTTGAGGGGAAAGGAATTTCTTGGTCTTCGATCTAGAGTTATTTCCCTCAGGGGTACTTTTGTATTAAGATTTCCCTCTCGATGTGTAATTACCTTGGATAATACATTTTTTCTTTTCTTTGAGCCTAGTCAGTTATTGGAATTTCTTGTAGTTAGGAAAGGTATTGTGGTCCATACTTCTTCCAACATGGCTAATATGTAAGGCTCCACCCTGCTATGATGATTTTTGTTATATGAAATTTATTTGTCCGATTGCCCTCTGGAATTGCCTAAAAATTGTGGGCTAAATTAAGGATGTATCATTGTTTGATGATGTTATTATTTAATGTTTCCTCTATGTTTATGCCATTCTATGTATCATCCTATTACTTTCATTCTTGTTCTGCTTGAATGTTTTGGGAAATTAATAAAAATTTAAATTATAAAAAAACAATGGGGGATCCTACAATGTTATTGGGTTAAAATTTAATTTGAAACCAATTTGAAACTTAGGGGTATGTTTACTAAAGGGCGCTATTTGCGCTACTGACACGTTATCGTGCGATAAAGTACCTTATCACGCAATAATGCTGCTTTATCGGGCGCAGAGGTACCTTAGCGCGCGATAACATGCGCAGCGGCACAAACGAGCGCTGAGGGTGGAGAAAGGCTCCCGGAGGGCGGAGGAAGGCTCCCCAGGGGCGGAGAGAGAGGGTCAATGGGTGGAGAGTGGGAGGGGAGAGGCTCCCTGCACAGTAATGCAGTGGAATCCGGGGCTGAAAGCTAACACCAGTGAAACCCTGGCGTTAGAGCAGATTTAAAGGGAAGAGAAACCATTTACATCAGCAATGTACAGCAAAGCCAGGGAAACCTACAAAAAGTGAGAAGTGTGATACATGTGCACGGAACAAAAGGGCAAATAAACATTGAAAATGACCTGAACAAAATGTAAAAAAACCATAACCAAGCTGGGCAATAGTGATATTAATGGGAAACATCAAAAAACACTACCGAGAAAGCTCCAAAAAAAAAATATGAATTTTGGAAGGGTCTATGCTCCGTCCTCATACAAGGTGAATGATCCCACAGTGAAATAGCGCTGATCAGGGTTTTCCCTTGTTATTGGACAGGTTTCCTATGGCGTGCACATGTCTCGCAACAGCAGGGTTGGCATGTCGGAATGGGCAACTGGACAGATTCTGGAAAAGGAGATACAGAGGGCTGCAGGCGGCACATGCTGTGGTGCAGCTGGGCCACAGTGTGGACTAGGGTGTTGCCTAGGTGGCCCATAGGAATGCTGAAACAGTAGAGCAGCCAGACAGCAACTGATGAGGGCCCAACATGGGCACGAGTGTGTTTCTCACAGTGTCACAGGGGGTAGTACCCAGCAGGTACCCCCAAGGGCACATAACATTGGCAGGCTGTGCTGGGGGAAGCGTGGACGTCTATGCAGGCACCCCTACCCCAGATCCCGCACCATAGGCAGCCACCTACTGGCACCCTGGATGGCCTGAGACTGCGCACCACCAGCACCACCAGCATAAGGGCATGTCAGCATGGTGGTGGAGGGGTACTGGTGGTGGAGGGGGCAGTGGCATCTGTCCACCACAGACCATGGCCTAGCCCTGTTTATACATTATACATTTTATACATTTTATACATTTTTTTTTTTTTTGTATACCGCTACTTCCAGCGATCAGCAGCAGTTTTGATTACAGATTGGAAATTGTCAAATCATGACAGGAAATTTTTGAGGTATAAACACATTGATTAGACAGGAAAGCACAGCACACAGAGAACTATTTTACAGGGAACATGGGCTATGGAGGGTTAAGTGGCTTGCCCAAGACCACAAGGAGCACCTGTGGGACTAGAAACCCCAGTCCTTCCAGCCCAAGGTTGCTGTCCTCTAGTGGGATTTGAACCCCCGACCTTCCGGCCTGAAGTATTTTGCCCCAACCACTAGGCTACTCCTCCACTCCATTTACAGGTGGATGTCATGCACTGCAACAGACAGGCTCTGTCTGATGAACAGTCATGGTATCCCCAGGGAATGAACCATCAGTGTGGTGCAGTACACACAGCCAGTGTGTTCAGGAGCAGAAGGTCACAGGCTCAAGTCGCAGCTGTGGCACCTGCCAACCCAGTCCCCATATTTTACCCAGTACTAAACTGTGGTAATAAAGATGGAACTTTTATTGCAGATAACATAAACATGCCTGAAACGCCTATATTTTACCCTACAGAGCATAGACACCATAAAAATGTGCAATACCTAGAGCAGAGTTTCCCAAATGCAGTCCTGGAGGGACAAAAACCATTCAAGTTTCATGCTGTGTCTAATAAAGATGCCTGTGCTGCATTTCTATGTGCCTCCCCCATGGTATGCAGATGTATCTCATGCATATTCATTAGGAACAGCATGAAAACCCGAACAGTGTTTGGCCCACCAGGACCAGAGTTGGAAACCTCTGCCCTAGAGCAGCGGCCAACAGGGGTAGAAACACCCGCACCCACAGGCTCCATTATCCAAAGTCTCATGGAGAGGCAGGATGTTGGGACCTGCGTGCAGAAGCATCTCCCAATACTAGCACTTTCATACCTTAGCAATGCCGCCCTAAACCTGGGAATATGTTACACATATATCAAAAGGTTGCTATGATTAATGGCAGATAACAATTCCTAAGTTCCGCACAATTTACTGATTGAGCTGCATCATAGCAACCTTTATGATGTCTGTGGAGTGTGTTTCAATTCTGGTTTCTGACAGTGTTTACCACCCCGGGGAGTGACCCCAACAGTATTGCATACCATAGCCATGCCTGCACTATGCCCAGGACTGGTGCGGTGGGCAGGGCTGCCAAAAGCCTCTATATTTGCACAATGCTGGCATAGGTGTGGGAGTGTGTGTAGGTCTATCCAGTGTGTGGTGGCTGCCTACACCTTACTCAGCCCACACTGCTTGCTCTGTTTCCAGTGTTAGCCTGCCAATGTGCATAATGAGGAGCAAGGTACTGTGGGTATAGGCCGGACAGGGTGGCCTGGGCAGGATGCATCTGCACAGGGCATAGGGCAATGGCTGGGACATTGTAGTGTCCGGCCACCACCTGCATGGACAGGGTGGCCACAGCATGTCCTGCTAGGAGGTCACTCTCACCCTGACTGAGCAGTGACCATGGCATGGCTAGGTTCCCCCATAGTACTATAGTGTTTTTCTCAAGTGATTTTTATGAGTTCTCTTTTCTGGGGCCCAATCACTAACTTATTTGCTTGGTGGGTGTGCTCACATTTCCTCCAGGAACATGGACTTGGACTAGCTAGCAGACTATCTGCAGTTATATGTATATGGCTGGAACACCTTGCAGGGTGCAGCAGCTGGAGAATGTCATTTAGTGGTGGGGGGGCAGCTGAATGTTTCCAGGCCTACTGTCTGTCTGCCATTGCCTTATGGATGTGTACAGATCTGCATTGACTGCCCTGTAGGGTGTCTGTTCCCCAGCAGGACTGGTGTTGAACTCCTCTACTGCCACCATTGCAGGGAGGTAGAATGTGGATCTGTTGGTGGGAGATTCTGTCCCCCACCCTGAGCCACAGAGGATGGGTTGGGTGGTGGTACATAATCTGCCTAGGGGTCCAAACACCCTCCTTCACCTACATCATATGACCATGGCACCAACACAGGATATGCACTATTCTGGGCTAGACATGACTGAGAAACACAGAGGGACACAGATGTATCCTAGGTGTGTCTGCAGGCACTACCTATCACACACGCTGGCACTGATGGGGACCTGCAGCATGGCCTATTTCAGTCATGAAAGGTGCTGTGGACCTGGTGCTGGGCGCCCCACCTCACCCTCAGGGTGAGCACAGTACCTGCACAATGTGACGGTCTGTAGCTACTCTGTGCCAGTAACACACACGGTCAGTACCCCCAGGTCCTTTTACTTAATTTTTTTATTTTATACAAAACTCTATTTGTTATTTAAAAATGTGCTTGAAACCATTCATTAGTAAACCCTTCTGCTCATGAATTCATATAATGAAGATTCTTTCCGACATACTGTCATGTTTCGAACATTTCAACTCATTAGTTCGCATCAGGGCACAATTATTAATTAATGACTTATCTCCAGATGGATTTTTTTAGCCTTGGCCATGGCATCTTTACTAAATCCCGTGATGGCATGAAACTCACCACGCTCCTTAAAGTTGTACTCCCTTTTTGACTTATAAGGAAGATTGTGTTCTCTATTTTTAAAGCCCACAATTCCAATTAACCTTATTGAACGTATTGTATTATAACAACTAATGCCATTCTATTTCCATATTCATTCTATTTCCATATTCAGTCCACAGGGCTGTATCGTATTCAAATGGTATATCCAGAATTGTTCTCTAAAATTCAAGCGTGCCTCCCTGTCTCCTCCTCACCAAAGTGGAAATATCACATCGGTCACTCTCACTGAAGCTCTTAAAAAATGTAGCCTTTACCAAGACAATGTTGTACAATTGGAGCAACCTCCTTCTTCATGTGAAGCTGGGATCTATGTTCCCTCAGTCTCACTTTTATTGCTCTTCGTACATCCCACATAAACTTTATGACAGGGGCATAGTGCTTCATGTCAAAAAAATCTTACTTCTGTTCACTTTCCGACTCCCTGGATATACCCATTGTTCTCCTTGAATTATCTGTGAACATATTTCACAAATACCACAGTCATAATGTCCTACTCTACCCTCAATTTGTTCCTGGAGAGAAGATATTACCAGAGAATGTGAACCAAGATATTTTATTAAAATAAGTTTTGTAGCCTCTATTCAGATAAGTCATGAATTAATAATTGTGCCCTGATGCAGAACTAATGAGTTGAAAAGTTTGAAACATGAAGTTATGTTGGAATAAATCTTCATTATATCAATTCGTGAGCAAGAGTTGTTCACTAATGAGTGGATTCAAGAACATTTTTAAACAACAAAGAGAATTTTGTTTTAAAAAAAGTAAAGTAAAAGGACCTGTGAGTATACGGTCCTTGCATGGTTTATGTGAAGCTTCTATGTTAGGTCCAACAAAAATGTTTTTTGGTCATAATATATGCAGTGTGTATGGATAGGTACAGGGATGCTCGTAAAGTGTTACATATGATGAAAGGATTATGCCCAGCAATTGGTTTCATTTCACATAGGGTCAAGTTCAGCAATCCTTTTATAAAATACCAGGGAAATTTTGAACATCCTGATTGGACATCCCTTTTCTGACCTAGATGTCCTATGAAAAATGAGGATTTAAACCTCCATGCTTATCTCAACTTGTTCTTTAATCAATAAATGCAGGCAACATTTTAAAGGGTATTTCCATGTGTAAAACAATGCTTTACATGCAGAAAAAAAGGTTTTTATATAATTGCCAGGTAAAATATGACTGTTGGGAAGAGTAGGAAAAATATCTGGGTACTGAATTAAGAATGAGAATTTCTATACTCATCAGCCCAAAAATGGAGAAAACAAAAAAATTTATTTAGCAATTTATTTATTATACCGTGCTCTTTAGAATCAGTGCAGTTTACATGTATACTAAAAGGTACTTTTTATTCCCTTGCCCCTGAAGGGCTCACAATCTAAGGGGTATATTTACTAAACTGTCTTAACGGAGCAGCGGTGATGTTAGAAAGTGTATTATGGATGAATATTCCACAGTTCTTAAACGGAACAGTTCTTAAATGAAACCTCCTAGAGTAACAGACATCCTATATACGAAAGAATATTCATCCATAATACACTTTCTCAGATCACCATGTTCTTTCTTGTGGCTATGTTTTGTAGACAGTGCTAGGTTTGCTTTATAAGAACCCCCTGAGGAAGAATTGAAACGTGCGGTACCTGAGAGGTGGCATCGGGGATGATACGCAATCTGCAGTGAACCCACAGCACGACTACTGTCTACATAAAACAGAACAAGCTTCAATTATCTAAGATAATTTCTGGTTTCAATCTAAGCCTTTAAAACGTTTGGCCAGTAAAGGTGTAGAATATTCAAACTTTGAACCTGATGAATGGTCATTGATGTGATCGGAGTTTTTGCAGCTTTAGAGCAAGTTGCCCCACATTGCAAAATATTTTGAGCTGAGACCATAGGTTCATAACAATGTGATGGTATTGATGATCTTAGCACCTTGGCCACACATATGGCATAAAATCAGAATCTTACCTAGATTATGTAGAGGGCTTTTCTTGTATAAGTTATATAGTGGTGGGGGGCAGCTGAGCTTCTCCAGCATTCAGCCTGTCTGCCATTGCTTTATGTGATGAGTACAGATCTGCATCAACTTCCCTGTAGGGTGCCTGTTCCCCAGCAAGATTGGGGTTGATGGTCCTCTCTACTGCCACCAGTGCAGAGATGTACAATGTGGATCGGTTGGTGGGATATCCTGTCCCCCCTCCCTGAGTCATAGAGAGTGGGTTGGGTGGTGCTACATAATCCGCTTTTGGGTTCAAAAACACCCCCCCCCCCTTCACCTATAGCATGTGATCCTGGCACCCACACGGGATATGTACTATTCCGGGTGCATCATAGTCCACAAGGGCTAGAGATGACTGGGAAATACAGATGGACACAGGTGTAGTTGCAAGGACTATCTATCACACACTGGCACTGAGGGGGATCTGGAATATAGTCTATCTCAGCCAAGCCAGGTGCTGCGGACCTGGTGTTGGGCGCCCCACCTCATCCTCAGGGTGAGCACAGGACCCACATAATGTCACGGTCTGTAGCTACTCTGTGCCAGTAATGCACACAGTCAGTTCCCCCTACCAGGCCTAGGTGCTGTGGGGGTGCATACCCCATTATGTGATCAGCTGTAGACTGCATGTGCAGTGCATCATGGGTATGGGTGAGTTTACCCTATCCTGGTAACCACAGCAGACAGTTTGTGTGGTGACCTGCAGTCTTTCTGTAGCCAGCCAGCAGTGTTGTAGTAGCTATAGAGATGTAGCCTACTGGTTATGTTAGTGACTGTGGAGGCAGAGGTCATGGGTTTGATCCCACAGTGGTGTTATTTAGGAATGCTGTCTGAGGCTTTTTCATTTCAATCAGTGCTGCCAGCAGAAACACCCTCACAGTGCTGTAGCCTAAGGTGCCTCATAGGCGCCCTATACAGCACCCTTTAGGGCACATTATAGGGTGACTTGGCAGACAGGGCACTTTATAATGTGACCTATAGGGCGCCTTATGAGGCATCTTAGGTTATGGCACTGTAAGGGTGTTTTTGCTGGCAGCACTGATTTAAATTAAAAGAAAATGCCTCAGGCAGGCTTTTAAGATTATACCACTGCAGAATTGAACCCATGACCTCTGCCTCTACAGTCATTGAAGTAACCAGTGGGCTACATCATTATAGCTTCTAACACTGTGCTGGCATGTACTTAGGGTTAACATGTTTTAACATGCCATGGCACCCACTATCGCACAATACAGATTCTTGCTACCTTAGGACTGGAATGCCCACTCCTTATATGGCATTTTTCACAATATTGCTGCAACTAGCACCAGTAACATTAAGATGGTTTAGTAAACATACCCCTAAGTGTACCTGAGGCAATGGAGGGTTAAGTGGCTTGCCCAAAGCCACAAGGAGTGGCCATGGGACTAGAGACCCCCAGTCCCCTCCAGCCTGAGGTTGCTTGTCCCCTTGTGGGAATTGAACCCCCAGGCCTCTGTCCTGAGGTAACCTGTCCCCACCACTGAGCCACTCCTCCCTGGTATGTAAGCAACATATAAGCAATGCTTATATGCTGCTTTTCACTGGGTCAAACTGCTGTACATTCAGGTATAGTATATATTTCCCTTGTCCCTGAAACACTCACATCTACATTTTGTACCTAAGGCAATGGAGGGTTAAATGGCTTGTCCAAGGCCACAAGGAACACCTTGGAACTAGAAACTGCAGTCCCTCTGGCCCAAGGTTGCTGTCCTCAAATCCCAGAGGGCATCTTGCCCCAACCACTAGGTCACTCCTCCCTCAACAAAATAATTTGGATAAAGAATGATACCCTATGAAGTAGGGGTATATGGGTAAAAATATATATATATTTATTTTCCTGTGCCATTTGCAGGTTTGTTTCATTTTGTTTTGTTTCATTTTAATACATTTCATTTTTTTCACCTTGTTTTTATAAATTTCATTTCAGGGCAAGTTTGATAATTAAACAGGGATCTGTGGCTACTGCCCCCAAAAAAGCATAGCTGAAAGGTTAGTAGAGGTTTTAGGCAAATAAAAAACCTAACTAGCTTTTTATTCCCCATAGTTGGAGGCAGGTGCCAAACCAGTGACCTTTGTGTTGGAAGGCAGACATTTTGCAGAAGAGCTATCACCTCTCTACAGGGGCTGGTTTTGGACAGTCTGTTTTTAATTGTGTCTTGTAGTGCTGGTGATCATTCCTGTTTCCTGATTAGCCCAAAGTTTCTCCGGTCTGGAGCTCTATGGAAAATGCTAACTGGATTTCTTGCCTTGTGAATCTATTGACTCCTGCTGTAGATTTTTCTTTTGCCATGTTCTTGTGCCAGAGGTTCTGTAAAACTATATCTAAGTCTACTATCAGAGACATTTACCAAGCCTAATCCAGATCCTATCCTAATTGGGCAACCAAGATTTGCCACTGGCTAAATATCTAGCTCATAATTCTTTTGAAACATACCTGAAACTGAAGGAAATAGAGGGGGGTAGAGCCAGCAATTATGAAGAGATGCATGTTTAGTTTGGTAAAGCAGATGATACTAATATTGACCACCAAAGTTTAGTAGAAGTTTTAACAGTCACTAAAGGATGTATTCCTGTTCAGTGATACAAACTGGCAGACCAGAACTGTTAAAAGTAAACAAGATGAGTAGCTGTGAAGAGAGATACCATCAACAAACTTGAGTAGCCTACTAGACATAGAGGCTGATTCAGCACCCTGCAGGTCTGAGCTGTCCGTACATCCAGTAAATGGATGGGGCACATTTGTACCCGATTCTGCAATTGCAGGAGCTATACGTTCTCATGGTTGCAGAATCAGGGCACTTAGACGGCCTGATATGCAGTCTATTCTGGGGAGGGAGAGGTCCAGGTAGTAGCCCGGCCAGCCCACTCAGCACTTCTGCTGGTGTGCCAGTGCTGTGGTATGCCATCGTCATGGCACTGTCACGTCCTGCAGGAGCACCCAATGCCTGACTGCATCGCATGGCCCTTTCCCCGCAGCCCAGCACCCAGTGAGGGCGAATTTCAGCCTGATCAAAGTAGTTTACTGGGATGCAAAGAGAATGGGGTGCAATCTTCTCTCCGTGCCTGGTCATATAAAGGTCAAACCATACAACAGTGGTTCAGGAATTACGTTTAGAACCTATGGCATCCGTTCACATGGAGAAATCAAAACAAATCTTTCTGTGTTTGAGGGGTGGGTTTGGGATGAGAGAGGGACAAGCAATCTCATTTTCTGCTCCCATGGTGTCTGCAATGTGTTTAATTTGTGTTATCTACACCATCATCTCTTTCTTCTCCCTCTCCAGTTCTCTCCTGCGCCCATCACTTATTCCTCCCTCGGGGTAGAATAAGGCAGATGTCCATCGCAGCTCAGGGGGACGTGCAGAGGCCTGGCTGGAATGCCCCCTTTACGTTCGGGTGCAGGGCCATGCCACTGTCCCACCATCGCTATGCCCAAGCGCTGCCCCCTCCCACCCCTGTCCAGCACTCCCTGCACAATGGCTCAGTATGTGCAGGAAACAGCTGGCACAGAATATGGACCCAGTGAATAGCACGGGTTGGATATCCAACCCAGATGTACAATCCCGCTATTCAGGGATCAGAATCTACCTCATAGTGAATTAAATATCTGTCTATTTGTCTATATGCTAGACCAGAGAAGAGGAAAGGATAAAACACATATCTTATGCCCACCAGCCTCAAATCTGCTTCAATTTACCCAATCCTCAAAAATCCCAATCTCGACCCAATGGACCCTACTTCATACAGACCTATCGTCAGCCACCCTTTCATGGCCAAAATCATAGAAAAAGTGGTAAGCCGACAACTCCAAGACATATTGAAACTAACGCTCCACTTGAACCCAACAACACGGCTTCCACCCTTACTATGGAGTCAAAACCCTCCTCTTCTCCCTCCTAAACAAACTCATCCAAGGTATCCAGTCTGCCCAACAAGGATTCCAATCAAAGATCACATTACCCTAATATAAAAACATCTTCACTGGCTGCCAATTGAGAGCAGAATAAAATTCAAAGCTATTCACACTATATTCAAATCCCTCCAAACAGAATCATCCATTTGCCTGAAGGCGCATATTAGAATCACCTCGGAAAACAGACCACAGGGAAGTAGCAATAAAACTACACTTGTGGTACCCATTGAATTCAGGAGCTGCAATTCAACTATATCCAAGAGAGCTTTCTCCCTTTATGCCCCACTCTTATGGAATTCACTATCCGACGCCTTAAGTGACTCTAAGAATCCAAATTCTTTCCGTAAACTTCTAAAAACATTTCTGTTTAAGGAACACTTCGGCGAACTAATTACTTAGGGGTATGTTTACTAAACCGTCTTAATGTTACTGGCGCTAGGTGTAGCACACTGGTGAATGCAATGACTGCTAAGACAGGGGTCATGAGTTCCATCCCCCAGTGGGCCTAGTGAGTAAGGGTGGCCAAGACAATTCCTTTTCCTGCTTGTAACAGACAGAAACATACCAACAATCTGTGCTGCCAGATAAAAATACCCGCACCCCAGTGCCATAACCTAATGCACCTTTTAGGGCGCACCAGAAGGCACATCATAAACCACCACGTCAGCCAAGGTGGGTCATAATGTGCCCCAGAGGGCATGACGAAAGGTTAGCAACCCCCAAGGCACCAGATTAGGCGCCCCATAAGATGGCTGAATCTAAGGTGTGGCTAAAGATGCCCCAAGGATATATAGAAATGTTGCCCAAGGGCACTAAGGTCCCTCAAGTTGAAAAGCAAGAAGGGTATGGGCCAAACACAAATGTAACCCTAACACTGCACAGAGCACCAAGGAAAGACAATGCACAAGTGATGGAAGGAAGTAGATCAGAGCTGATGGACCAGACAAATCTGCATCCAGTCCATGTGGCAGCTGGAAAAATGGACAAACATATCGGGGCAGCTGTAGCGATGCACAGGGTGATGGTAATGTACCATGCAACAATGACACTGTGTGGCAGAGAATGGGAATATGTGACCAGCAGAGGAGGTAGAGGTGGCAGGATAGGTGCAATGACAGGAGGACAGAGGAGTAGCAGTGCCATGCAGAGCACACACAGGAGTGGCAACCAGGAAGAGCTGCAATGCAGAAACGTGTACCAGTGCAGGACATGGGGTAGCAGCCTGCACATCTGGGCAGGGCTGTACACAGCTGGCAGACACACATAGATGGATAGAAGGATGGTTGGCAACTGTGATAAGGGTACAATGTGCCAACAGCACAGATCTGCACAGATATGACTGTTACAGGAATGAAAAGTAGCTGTGCAGGACAGGTATACAAATGAAAGAGAACAGAGAGGAATCAAACCTATGACCATTAGCACAAATATCAATGCACAAACCGGTAGGCTACACCACCAATGTCAGGTCATTAGCAAAGGCTGCATAGAAAAATACTGTAGGGCATCACACAAGAAGCCTGCTGTCTGCCAGGATAGGTGAACCTCCAACAGTAACCATGATGGAATGCACATGCAGATCTGGTATGTACAGCTCAGATCACAATCTGTAATTGGGACCAGAGCCACATATAACTACATGAACACACACAATGAAATGTTATGCAGTGGATACAGCATGCAAAAGAGGAAAGAACCTAAACCCAAAGGGAGGCAGGGGATACTCTGTGGAGCAGGGCAAAATATGGAACAGAACAGAAGAGGAGTGTGTGAGAATTGAACCTGCAAACAGGTGTGACACAGACTAGCTGAACTACAGCAATGCCAATCCCCCAAGTGGACTGCCTATGAATGCTACAAAGAAAGAGACATATGTAACAGCTATGGGATGGATAGGCAGCACAGAGGGCACACTTTGGTGTACAGTGAAGAGATGAAAGGGTGTGTGGATAGGTGATGAACCTGCAGGCAGCCCATGGTCAAGTTAGCACAACACAATAAAATAAGAAAACCTGATGTGGGAATCAAACCTGCAACCTATGGTGCTCCAACAAATGTCTGTAAGCACTATCCCAAACAACCACACCAAGTGCAATGCAAAGATATTGCCTCAAAGGGAATGTGTTTATAGGAACCCGTAGCACCCAGTGATGTGGCAGATGGCTGGCAGATAGACAGCTGCCACCATACAAGGATGTGAGCACAGGTGGGCCATGTATATGACCAGGAAATCACTAAATACGTGTGTCAGTGTGGTCAAACAGCAGCAGAGACACATGTACATCAAACACATATTTTTATTTTGGTTTATCATCAGAGATAGCATAGATACCGCCTTTCATAATATCAAGATGATTGGATAACAGGGGAAAAATCTAAAACACATCTTGCAGGGCAGCAACCCACATGTTACAGAAAAGTCACTGGCCCGTCAACAGATGATGGGCAGGAGAGATAATGTGCATTAGGTGCATGGTGTGCAGTATGCATTAGCCCCCCACATGCTGCTGTAAACACCACAAATGCGTTAGTTACATATGTGTGCATGTAGACAGTAGGCGGTGCATGATGAGGGCCCAACAAACATCATTCATGATCTGTTCATAAAAATATATCTGTCTGCCAACACAGGAGGCACAAAAATGAAACAGCATATATTGTTAAAAGTAAGAAAGTGTAAACACAGATATCGAAATATATTTTACAGCTGTCACATAATGCCTGATATAGGAATCAAAGCAGCACCATTGTAACCCAAAACAATCATCAAATGCAAAATGAGGATATGCTAACAGGTAGCAGAGGCACATGAACGCAGAGAATTCAAATGAAACAAGCCGCAGAAACATGCAGAGATAACACTATGCAGAAGGTCCCCTGCACTGGTTGGTGTGGATACAGTGTCTGTACACATATATCACGATACATGGAAAGCACAAATGAAGGAAAAAAATGGACACCCACACTGCCACATTCCAAATATAACGGGGCAATGTGAGTGTCGGAACCTCAGGGGATAAATAGGACTGTGCAGACATACAATGCTAGATTTGTAAATCAATGTAGAACGTCACGTCGGTACAGTAAACAAACACAATAACCTGTATATAGAGATGGAAAGAAAGGTCAAACATGTTCCAGTAATCCACACAGAAGCCATATTGCCACATGCTGTGTTGCACCAACATAGTCAGTCACATACCCATGCACCGTGTATGTTGAAACATGATATAGTGATGCCACACATGCACTGTAACACCCTTGGTGAGTGCAAACATCAATCCAAGATGTTGGTGTGCAGTAAAGTGGTGTGGTAGCAAATACTGTGTCATGTCCAAGTGGAGGGTAGGTGGACATGGACAAGAGGACCTCTTCAATGTTTCCCCGGTGCCACACTCATGGCTGTATGCTCGTGTTGTACTAAACAGATGAGTGTATCCTGCGTTCCATGTTACACACATGGGCAAAACACAACAACACAATGTCAGAAGGATGTACAACATACAGCGACAATGTCAGTCCCTGCTGCACATGTAGGGACCAGTACACAGTGTCCACAGTGCAAAGGGTGTCTGCAACCCAACAAGTCCCATTAACACTGTCCTTGAAACCCTGGGCAGGCATAGTCAAGTGTGACATCTCAATATGCCATAGTACTGGAAAGGTCATGTGTGTCTCCTGTGATGAACACGACACCCAGCCAGAGCACAGCAGCAATGGTGTGTTGGACAGGCCTGTCATGCTCAAAGCAGCAGTCCAACAATAATGTCCATCCTAGGCATGTGTCCCACTCGCAGAGGTCAAACATCCTATGGCACCATTTCCCAGGGATAGTTCCATGGTGGTGTTGTGTCCTCCAACAGGTGGGTGATGGTGACGCCGGATGCACTGTAGTAGATGTGCTGTGTGTGTCCTCTGCCCTGAGTCAGAAGAGGATAAACAATGTATTGGTATGCTGCTTGCAACATCAGCCCAAATTGCAGAAAGTCAAACATCAATATGTATGTAATGAAATGTCACACAGGCAAACATAACATGATCACAACACAGAACACAGTGCATGTTGTGGACATTGGAATTGGAACCGCAGACGAGGGTGTCACATGGATATGGTCATGTCCATGCCCATGTTACACAGGCATTTCACAGCTCCACCTCTTGTGCATCAGCATTGGTGTACAGACTCAACATGAAAGGTCCAACAAACAAACAGTAAATCATTAACATATAAAGGCTGATGTCATTTCCAAAAGACCAAAGGTGCAACCTACCGTGTGTTTGCAGAAAGTATCTGTTCGGGATCCCCTGAGGCTCTCAAAGGCCACAGCACGTCACAGTGAAGGGAGAAGATGTCATTGCAATGTGTAGAATCACCATGTCCCCATGTCCAGCCACTGTTGATGCATGTCCACATTATGGCGATATCTGTGATACATAAATGCTGTTGCACAGTGGTCTGTCAGCACACAAGAGATAGGTCAGCTCACAACACACAACACATGGCCACAATGTTTACAAGGTAAACAGCAGTAAGGTAGAGATAGCACAGTCACCACCGCTCCACAGGTGTACAGACCCCTCACACCACATGATAATGCAAAATGCTTGCAAGCTGTATCATCACACAGCCAACCCAAAAACACCCACCCACACAGTATGCTAAGGTGTGCGTGCCAGCAGTAGCACATGGCCTGTATGTGCACAATTGGAGATTAGTGGAGATAAAGGCTTGTCAAATGCAATGATACACTGCTGTTGACTGATGCTACAATGTCAGGGAAGGGTGTACGTGCAGCACAACACCTGAACACCTAGGACCTGCAGACACATGCAGCTCTGTTGGACTTGTCCCAGAGACAGTGTTGGAGAAGACAAACTGGCCAGAAACACATGTTTGATATGTGTGCCAACATCAACATATGGGGTATGGGGGTGCAGGGCAAAGAGGTGAACCACAACATATGTACAATATGACAGATCACTGCAGACATGTGCTCCCCCTGATTGTTGTCACAGACAAAGTAGCTGTAGGTCAACCTACCCCAGACTACTGCATGTTGGATGGCGTACTGTCAGCTGCCACTGCACCACAGCACCAGGAGGGTCACCAAGTATGTCCTGTGGATTGAGGAACACAAGAGAAACATACATATGTCATGTTGTAGCTGTGAAACACACACTGCACCTTCACGTCCTCAGCTCGCAGACCCCCCAAGATCCTTTACAGACTGACTGTTCCCCATCACACTGTACAGACTCGCTTCATGCTAAAGTTATCACTGAAGTGTGTGTGGCAAAATGCAAGGGCCTGTACTTCCTCACCTCTCTGCTGCCTTCACAACTATTGAACAGAACCATCTTCTCGCTACCGTGTCCCTGCTCGGCTCTAAGGCCGCAGTACAATCCTGCGCCTCCATATCGCTCCCACTGCCCCTTCAGTGTGTGTTCTGGTGTCTCAATGTCCTCTGTTACCCCGCTGCCAGTTCCTGTACCACAGGGAAATATCCAGGGGCTTCTTCCTTATCCTCTATCGATATCCATTTCCTTGGTATGGCTATCTCATCTCTTGACTTACATTACCAGCTGTGTGCTGATGAGTTGCAAATATCTCTCTCCATTGCCTGAGCTATGTCTGCCAAAACACACCCCGATGTCTGCTTGCCACCTGACATTGATGGCTGAATGTCATCCCACTGTGTGAAATTGACAATGGCAAAGCATGGATATCCCATATGTGTACCTAAACCCTCCCCTCCCATCAGAGCATCTGTGTGTGTGTGGCCATACCTTCCTTTCTCCAGGGTCCTCAATGTAGGTGTTGTATTGGACTCCACTCTCCTCCTCTACACACATACCCAGCTTGTAGCTGAGGCTTGTGGTTTCTTTCTAGATGACATCAGCTATATTTCCCCAGTCCTCCCTGAACACACAGCTAAAACCCTAATCCACCCCTTAATCAGCTCCCAGCTTGCCTACTGTAACCTACACCTTGCTGTGATTCACACGACCGTTCATCAGGACCCTTTCATGGCATGAGAATGGCTCATGGGACACACAGATGTAAACATGATCATGCGTTGCTAGTCGTCGCGTGTATGATTTTTCTGCAGACTGGTCTGGTGGGATATGCCTCTCCGCCGAACAGTATCAACGTGAGATGGAGGTACACCTCAATAACCGAAATCATTATATCTTGATTACAGATCCTTCGGCTGACATGATGGACCCGCATTCAAGGTCTGGTATCTCAGGCGTTTTTGAGCAACTGGATAACTAAACAAGAATCTGATTTCCTTATCAATAGATGTCCAAAAACTCCAATTTTCTACCTTGTGCCTAAGATTCATAAAACATTAATGAACCCATCTGGACATCCCATAGTGCCCTGCAGAGATTCTTTATTAGAGCCATTATCAAAATTCTGCGATATATTTCTGCAACCAGTGACGGCCAAGGTGCCACCGTACATTAAAGACACGGGCGATTTTCTACAGCAGTTGGCTTCCTGTACTGACATGATGGCCTATACTTACATCATTACTCTAGATGTCCAGTCATTGTACACCAACATTGACCAGAAAGAAGTGTTGGCTTGCCTGGCAGAATATACAATTGATCTTCCTGATCGAATTCCCATGAGTTTTCTGTTAGACCTTTTGGATTTGGTATTAAACAACAACTTTTTTCTATATCAGCAACAATATTATTTACAAACTTTTGGCATTGCCATGGGGGCTACAGTAGCCCCCTCTATTGCCACAATTTATATGGCTCATTTTGAAGACCTCTTTGTCTACTCTCATCCACTTTTTAGACTGGTACCATTTTGGAGGAGATTTTTGGATGACGTTTTTTTCCTGTGGACTGGCACTAGGTTGGAATTAGATTCTTTTCTTCAGTCTTTGAACACACATAAATCTAATATACAAATTACGGCACAGGTTGAGACTTCCAAAATCCAGTTTTTGGATCTTTCTATAGAACTGTCAGCTACCGGTTTTTCAACATCCCTGTATTGAAAAACAGTTCAACGCAACACTTTGTTAAGGTATGATAGTTTTCATCCCTTGGCCCAAAAGAAGGGTCTTCTATATGGGCAATTCCTCCGTCTGCGCCGCAACTGTTCCTCATTACATGAATTCAAATCTCATGCTAAGGAATTGAGCTCGCGTTTACTTCACAGAGGCTATCCTGCTACCCTGATTGGAGCAGCATATAAGAGAGCTCGCTATACACATAGAGAATGGTTATTTGGATCGTCGGTTCCAGCTTTATTGGATGATAAAATCACGGGCATTCTTTCTTTTATGAAAGGTATGCCTTTGGTGGCCAAACTTCTCCACAAATGTTGGCCCATTCTGGGGTTGCATGCTTGTTTCCGTAATAAGCGATTGCAAATAGCCTACTCTCGAAAAGCTAACCTGCGAGATTTGGTAGTACAGCACTGCTAGATCGTCCCCCTGTGTCACATAAAGATACAGGGCATTACCCTTGCGAGACCTGTATTTTCTGTTTTAATACGTTATCCGGTATGAGCTGGATAGATATGCATACATCAAAAACCTACCACTCTAGGTGGCACACAACTTGTGCCACTGCTTTTGTGGTTTATATAATTGTCTGCCCGTGTCAACTATACTATGTGGGCCGTACCTCTAGACCTTTCAAGGTGCGACTGGGTGAACATGCTTCTCGTCTCCGCACTAAGTCATTGGCTGCACCAATGGTTTATCATTGTATGGGCAAGTCCCACACTTTTGATTCTCTCCATTGGCATGTTCTGGACCATGTGCCAATAAACCCACGTGGAGGGAACCGCATTCAAATTTTGCAAAGATCAGAACAGAAATGGATTTTTTTATTGAACACTGTCCACCCTGCTGGTCTAAATATGCAACTGGATTGGCACACAATTATTTCATGAAGCACTGTTAATGTCTCAACCTTTCAGAACGGAGGGGGTTTCTGCTTTGGTGGCTCCTCCTTCTGTTTCTCTGATTGGCCTTTGCAGTTTTTTATCTCGTTTGATAGGCGGATGTTAATAAACAACTGTGCAAACGTGACTGGTGCCAGGATTTTTAAACCGCTCTCTTCAGACTGCTTCTTCTATGGCTGATGATTATCGCGAAATGCTCAACCTGAAGCAGGGTGTTCAACTGGGAGAACCCGAAACGTGACACGTCGGAATAGCTGATTGCGGTGTTAATGGGAGCAGCCTTGATAAAGCCATTTACCAGCTAAGTAAAGCTGTTGACTAAAATATATATTTTTTCTTTAATAAAATGGAAGGGCCACAGAGGTGATAGGATGTTTCCTATTTACTGAGCTGGCAACTCCGACAAAAATAACTTGTTCGATCTGTTGAGTTGGTTCTTTTATACAGACGGGGGTTTTGGTGGTATTTAGTATTTTGACCCTGATAAATATTGGGGGTTTTTTGTTTCTGACATGTGCATGTGTCACTGTGGGAGTTGTAACAGGTGTCTCACACATCACCTTGTGTCCCACCCACAGGCATTTCGTCAGGCTCTGTTGGCCATTCACCAGGAGATCCACCAGCTGTGTCCCACAGCAGACACAATGGAAGGGGCACTTCTCCGTATTGCGGATGCCCAGGAGGCCATGGCTGCCCATACACAGCAGTCAGCACCGGCGCCAGAGGCGGCACCAGCAGTCCCGGGACAGAGGGGTGGGTTGGGCCGTGGTCGCAGTGGCCAGCCATGGAGGATGTGAACATTGTAAATAAAGACATCACAACCTATTACTACCTATGTGTTTGTTTCCAATGTTTGGCACTGTGATCCCCTGAGTACCCTGCACCCCATGTTGTCACCCTGCCCACATGTGCCTACCTATATCCCTCAGGGGTGTGGTATCTGCACTGCCACCAATCAATGCACATAGGTTATACCATGCCCTGTATGCCATGAACTGTGCCAGGTGGTCACCCTCCTACCTATACATGGGGGTATACCCAACTTGCCCAGCAAGATGTTCACGGTGGTACATGTCTTTTGTAAGGATCTGTCACCCTCTCCCACCCCATATCCTCTCCATTATTATACACACATGTGTGACCATCCTTCCTGCCCACACCAGGGCCTACGTGCCTGTCTACCCACATAGGCTTGCATGCGGCACAGGCAGACAAAGGTAGCTCACTACAGTCAGCTGATCACTCTTCCCCAGCACTTGTAGTTCCCCACCGCTCATCCTTGGGACCTGCATCGACCTGCCTCACCCTCACCAGCTATCCCCCTGTGCAGCTCCTGGGTACAGCAGTCCCTCTTACCCTTCATGCCACATACCTGCTGCTAGCCTTTTCCCCTATTTCCCCACGAGCATGGTGCATCAGATATGCAGCCTACACATCACAGGCAGCATGCATGTGACCATAGTTGTTGGGACACACTGCACATGGGCACATCACAGGGGCACCAGGGGACACAGATGCCTACGTACATGGGCAGCCCCCACACCTGAATGTGGAGATGGTCCATGTATGTTACCTATGTCTACCACGTATACACATAGGGCTCTACACACATGTCCCATGCTCACGTCCACAGCCTGTCTGTAAGGGAGACATGTGACCATTGTGCCATACGTAAAAACTTGTTTATTTACATATTTACATTGTTTAATGGTTACAGAACACCCCATGTTCTGTCCCGGTTGACAGGACAGCACAGGGCACATGTGTGGGCGCCTCTGTGCCCCTTAAATGCTCCAGGGACGCCCATCAGGGGATGGCTGTTGAGATGCAGCTGCACGCTGCATGTACATCTCATCAGAAAATCACTGAATGGTGCCTGCCAGCCACCGGATGGTGCAATCCTGGCTCCGCTGGCATTGCAGCACACCACCCACTGCCACAAACAGGTCCCGCACACACCTGCCACCACATCCACACCAGGTGCCCGGTGTTTGTGTGTTTGCATGAGCGTGGGTCCTGTCTGTGGCAATGGGTGGGGATGCTACTCCCAGGCGGACACCATCGCCGCACACATGTGGCAGTTGGCAGGGACCCACAGCACCCTGTACTGTCCTGTGTCCCCTCCCACCCACAGAGCCACCCTAGCACCCCCCCCATACCCCCTCCTCCCCCCTAACCCCTCCCACCCACCCTTTCTCTCACCCCCCTCCCTGCTCTCCTCCTCCTCCTCCTCTACTGCCTCCTCCACCTCCCCCTCACCCTCCTCACCCCCTGCAACATACAATTCACCCTCACCCTCCCCTCCTCCCTCCCCAACCCACCCTCCACCCCCTCCATGTTGTCCTCTTCCTCTTCGCCATCTGCCCCTCCTCTTCCTCCTCTGGCTGGACTGGCACTGTAGGGCGTGTTATGGGGAGCCCTGATGTAGATTGGCCATCACCAGCAGCAGCATCCTTTGTGGGGGAAGACAGTCTTTAGCACCCCATCATGTGCGTCACATACCATATGTACATAGTTTGGTCTCCCACAGGCTGTTGGGCCACTGTGACATGCTGTATTGCGCTACAGAGGCCGCAACACTCACTGCCACTCTGCTCCAGCACCCTCCTTTGGAGGCGGGCAAGGACCTCCGGGCAGTGCAGCCGCAACTCCTGACCCTTTTTTCATAGATCCTCTACCTGGGGGGGAAAGCAATGGGCGGGAGCATTAGGGGCCAGATATCTCTGGTGGGTGCCCAATGCATATCACACATCTCTGTGAGCAGCAGCGTGCTGCTTCTGCTGCTGCTGTGGACAGTGTGTCTTCTACTACCTGTTGCCAGCGCCCCCTGCAAGTGTGGCTGTGGGTATGAGCATGTGTGAGGTGCCACCTATGTGTACTGTGCGTAACCCCCCAGACCCCCCATACCCTGTTCCTACACTCTCCTTGCATGACATGGCAGCACCATGCCACGTGTGGTTTGGCCATGCTTGTGTCCTGGGAAGGTGTTCCCTAACTCCCTGTGTCATCCGGCACACACCTGTGTGTTTGCCTGGCCTACACACATCATCCGACACACCCACCATGGCACCATGATAACCTTACAACACATGGGTGATGTGTTCTGAGATAGAGTGGGAGGTGGGTGGCCCTGAACACATCGCCAGGTGCCACTACCATGACACTAGGCTTTCTACTATACCTCTATGGTCACGACTAAGGCCTCCTGTGAAAAGGGCAGTTGTGGGTAACTGCAACAGGAGCGTGGCCCACCACACCTAGCTGAGCTATTAACATCTGTGATCTGGTCTGGGCCCTCCTGGAGTTAGGGCAGAGCTGTGAAACCCCAACAGGTGCAGGTACCCTAACATCAGCATCTATTATGGTCCTCTGCGATCAGGTACGGGCCTCCTGGGGAGAGGGCAGATGTGTGACCTGAAACTGCATGCACTACCATAATATCTGGATTTATTACAGAACTTTGTAATCAGGACTCAGGGCTCCTGGGGGTGGGGTGGATTGGAATACAACCATAGCTGCACCTACCATGCCATCAGGATCCATAACAGACCTGTGTAATCAGTTCTGGCCCTCCTGGGAATAGGGCAGATGTGTGACCTGACCCTGCATAACCTACCACAATATCTGGATTTCATACAGACCTTTGTAATCAGGCCTCAGGTCTCCTGGGGGTAGGGTGGATTAGAACACATCAGCAGCAGCACATACCATAACACCAGGGTGACTGACATATTTATTTATTTATTTATTTAGACAGATTTGTATGCCACCTTATCCTTCATTCAAGGTGATCACGTCACGTCACATCACAATTGGAGGGTTACATTTAACATTAGGGTACGTGTAAACATTTAGAGAGTACAGTTACATAACAGTATTTAGACAGTATAATTAAAGGTAACATATAACATGAAGGTATTTAGTAACGTAGTATGATAAACTTGTGTGTGTGTATCAGATGGGTGCGTGCTTAGTTGGCAGCGTAAGTGGTATTTCAGTATTGGTATGGGATGTTGCCTGGATGCTCATATGTTTCTATAAAGAGAAATGTTTTGAGGTCTTTGCAGAATTCTGTGAGGTCATCTAATGCTCTCAGGCTTGTTGGGAGTGAGTTCCATAGTGTGGATGCCAGTAGTGATGGTGCTCTTTTTGAAGTTGATTGTTTGGTTTTGTGATAGCCTGCAGGTGTGTCGATCATGTTGTCATTGTTAGTTCTTCTTGGTCTATTGCTCATATCCCTTGTTATGATGTTTTGGAGTGTGTCTGCTGAGAGATGGTGAATGACTTTGAAGATGATCATGATTGTCTTGTATTTAGCTCTTGCCATCATTGGGAGCCAGTGGATGCCAGTAGGATGGGAGTGATGTGCTCGGTCCTTGGTGTGTTTGTAATGATGCGTGCTGTGGTGTTTTGTACCATCTGTAGTGGGTGGAGTGTCTGCTGGGGTAGGCCTTGATATAGTGAGTTTCCGTAGTCAAGCAGCAGTGTAATGAGTGCGTGGCACACTGTACGGAAGTGATCCTGACGGAGCATTGGTTTAATTTGTCTGACTATTTTCAATCGTTGATAGGCCTTGTTTGCGGTTTTGGTGATGTGGGATTTGAGGTTTAGAGCTCTGTCTAGTGTGATGCCCAGATACTTGACTTCTTCTTTGACTACTATGTGTTTGTCTAGGATGCTGATAGTTTGTGGAGGTATGAAGGTGGGGTTCCTAGTGACGAACATTGCCTCAGTTTTATCGTAGTTGACCATCAAGTTGTTGGCTGTGAGCCAGTCATTCATGTCTTTGAGGCATTTGGTTATTGTTGTGGTGTTTAATGCTAGTAGGTTGATTGGAGCGTACACCATAATATCATCAGCATAAATGTGATAGTGAAGTTTGTGGTGCTTGATGATGTTGCATATGGGCTGTATGTAGATGTTAAAGAGCATTGATGATAGGGCTGAGCCTTGAGGTATTCCCTGTGTGACGGGGAATTGTAGTGATTTCTTTTGGTCACATTTGACTTGTTGCATTCGCCCTTCCAAGTATGATGTAAACCACTTCAGGGTATTCTTGCATAGTCCTATCTGTTGTGAGCGTTGCAATAGCTTGGTGTGGGACACAGTGTCGAAGGCTGCAGAGATGTCCATGAACACTAGGAGGAAGTCATTTTTTATGCCGTCCATTCCTCTTAGGAGATTGTCAAAGAGGGAGGTTAGTAGTGTTTCCATGCCATGCTGGGACTTAAATCCATGCTGATGTATGTCCAGTGGGGCATTTATATCAATATGATCCTGAAGTTGCCTTTGCACTGCCTTTTCCACGATTTTCGCAAGGACTGGCAGGCTTGAGATGGGACGGTATGATTTTGGTTCGGAGGGGCTCAGATTGCTGCTTTTAAGTATTGGTCTTATCATTGCATGCTTTAGTAGTTTGCAGCATGTATCCTTGTTGGAGTGAATCTTTGACAATTTTTTGAATGTGATGAGAGAGTTGGCTTTTTGTAGCTTTGAGCCACGTCACTGGGCATGGGTCTGCTGGTGATGTTGTGTTTAGTCCAGATATAATGTCTTCTACTTGCTGTTTTGTTGGTATGTAGAAGCTTTCCCATGTTTGATGTTGTTTTTTTATCATGTGATCATTTGTTTGTAGTGTAGTATGGCATGTTTGGTTGGTGTTTTTTGACTTCATGTAGTCTGCATATTTTTGTGGGTCAAGCTGGTGGATACTTTGTTGCGTGTCATCCTTGGTGAGTTTTTGGACAATGCTAAAGAGTTCTCTTGGTCTATTAGTAGATTTCATAATTAGGTTGGTATGGTGTTGCTGTCTACGGTCATTTATTAGATTGTTATATTCCCGTTGTTTGTCTCTGTATTGAGTTAGGAGGTTGTGTGATTTGTTCCATCTCCATATTCTTTCCAGTCTTCTGAGTGTGCATTTTGCGACTCTGATTTCATGTGAGTACCATGGGGCATTGGATCTCTTGTGTGTTTGTGGTTCTTTGGTAGCTGGGGTAGATGCTGCGTTGGATATTATTGTGTTCCATTCTTCTATGTTTAGATCTAGGGTTTTGTGTTCCTGTTGAAGTTGTGGACTGATTTTGTTTATGAATGAGTCTCTGTTAAATGTTTTGAACCGTCTAGTTATTCTTTCATCATCTTTGCGTTGGGCGGGGTTGTTCACGGTCATGGTGAATTCAATCACATGGTGGTCTGACCAGGGGACTGGCATGATTGTTGGTTTTGTGGTGTTGTTCTGTTCCATTAGTTGCATTGGCATGAAGACCATGTCTGGTGTTGTACCATGCTGGTGCATTGGTGTGTTAATTGTCTGGCAGTATTTTAATGACTCCATGGCTTTTAAAAACATTGCGGTTTCTCTGGTGGGTGCAGATGTTAGGTTATAGTCTCCCAGTGTAATGAGAGGTTTGTGTCTTCTGTTATGTGCACATATCGTTTCGATTACTGTGGATAGGTGTTCAGTTGTGGTTCCAGGTGGTCTGTATGTGAGGGAGATGCTTAGGTACTTGTTGGCTATCGTGAGTGTGTTGGATTCAATTGTGTTAGTGTGTCAGACGGCTGCCTGGGTGAGAATCTTCACACTCTTGGCAAGTGCATATATCTATATGATTTGCAAGGTATTGTGGGCAATGTAGTTCATTCACACCAGACACAGCTGCTGACAATAATTTAGTTGTGCTCTTGGGTAAAGCCAATAAGATATTTATTTATGGGGTTATTTCTCCCAACACAGATATGCTTGGTAGCACATAAATTAGGTAACTTGCTTTCAGTGTTAACTTGGAAAAACAAAGTCAAAATCAGGAAAACAACAAATGAAAGGCCACAAAGCAAGAAACAAACTGTTCTTTTCAGGTTAACTTCTGATTACTTCCCACATAGATACAGAAGTGATTCTCTCCTAGCTCACAAGCAATTAGGTAAGGCTTAATTGCTAGCAGTTACCAGCTGAAACCCCTTAGCTGGCTTGCCTTCCACTGTGTGGGTCAAATCCTGCTTCAGGAGCTTTTCTGAGTAGATTAAAGAACAAATTTGTATTTCTTTGTGATGGTTGCTGTACTTTATAACAGAAAGTTACCAACGGAGTTTAGATAGAGAGCAGTCCATATAACAGGATCCTCATCTGCTATTATTCCCCCTTGTTCAACAAGCATGGGTTCAATATCATGGATTGGCACAGATGAATCTCTCAATGGAGCATTTTCAGGAGAATACTTGTTTCCCTGCTGTCTTTCAAGGTTATAGCTAGGGCATAGATCAGTGTTCATACCTGAGCTTCCATTGCTTCTAGAGTTCCTCTCTATATAGCCTGGCCAGTATGCAGTCCAGTTCTTATGTCCAGCCTTCCAATCCAGATCCCTGGACACTGGATCTCTCTTCACATACCTTCTGGCACAGGTCTTAGGGTCCCTTCCACGTGCAGCCGTCTCCCTCACAGGTAGCCTCTGGTGATTCCTAGCTCTGCAGCACCATTCCTCTGGCTTTCCCCAGTCCAATGGTGTATGCTGGCCCTTGGAATACCTCCCAGTATACGTACTGCTTTGGACTCTTCTAGACCTCTCAAAGGCTTTTCTCTTCCTTCTTCCAAAGGGTCTCTTTCCCTCTCTGTCCGTCCGGTTTGGCTTCTGCTTCTGATGATCCTTCAGATGAAACTGATGATCCTTCTCTGGATATCCAAGGTGATCATGAAGATGGTCATCTGTAGAATAAACTCTACTCTTATTCTGCCTGGATGAGTGCTCCTCCCTAACACAGCGCAGCTGTGCTGAATCAGGCCCTGCCCTTTGAGATGAGTGCTTAGGGATTACCTCATAGCCCTCCTGATTGAACACACGTTTCCCCACTTCAGCTCCTCTAATGGCTGTTGGAAACCTGGTGCATTCTGGGACTGGTAGTCTTTTATGGCAAAATTCTGTTTTCTCATTTCTACCAGCACTGACAGGTTGCTTGTTCAGAGACACTTCACCTTTTCTATAGCCCCTTCCTGAGCTATGATAAGCTTCCTTATCACATACCCCCCTGCTTAAGTTATTACGGACTGGTGTAACTGGTGAAACTTCTTCTCTACAGTCCGTAATCTGGGAAAGGGCATCCGCATTCTTGTGTAACTTCCCAGCATGATGTTCAACTTGAAAATCAAATGCCTGTAAGGCCATGTACCAGAGTGTCAACCTGGCATTGTGGTTCTTCATTTGCTGCAACCACTTAAGTGGGGCATGGTCCGTGACCAACTGGAACTTTCTCCCTGTAAGGTAAAACCTTAACGCCTCCACTGACCACTTGATAGCTAAACATTCTTTTTCTATTGTGGAATACTTTTGTTCAGCCGGTGACAACTTCCTGCTCAGGTACATCACAGGATGCTCCTCCCCTTCGTGACACTGGGATAGAACCGCTCCTAGCCCTACGTCCGATGCATCCGTTTGAACCAGAAAGGGTTTCTTGAAGTCCACCCCTTTCAGTACCGGTCCTGTACACAATTTTCCTTTTAAGACTGAAAACGCTTTTTCAGCTTCAGGTGTCCACTTTAGCTGGTTTGGACAATTCTTCCGCAGCATATCCGTGAAAATCGCACTTTTCTCTGCGAATTGCGGTATAAATCTGCTGTAGTATCCAATAAGTCCTAAGAAACTTCTTAGTTGTTTCTTTGTTGTTGGAGGAGGAAAATTCCTGATGCTATCTACTTTACTCATTAGAGGTTTAATTTTTCCTCTCCCCACTAGGTGGCCCAGGTATTTTACCTCCCTATTTGCAAAGGCACACTTCTTCGGGTTTAAAGTGATTCCCGCTTGCTTCATGGAGCACAAGACTGCCCTGATCCTCTTTAGATGCTCCGCCCAGGTGTTACTATGGATTATGACATCATCCATATATGCAAAAGCATAATTTTGGTGGGGTCGAAGTACCTGATCCACTAACCTTTGGCAGGTAGCCGCTGCTCCATGCAGTCTGAAAGGCATCCTCTTGAACTGGAAAAGGCCAACAGGGGTGCTGAACGCAGTCTTCGGCTTCGACTCCCTGGTGAGAGGGATTTGACAATATCCTTTTGTCATATCAAGGGTGGTTAAGTATTGAGCCTGTCCCAGCTGGTCCAACAGCTCTTCAATTCTTGGCATTGGATATGCATCAAAAACTGATATGGCGTTTACCTGCCGGAAGTCAATACAAAATCTTAAAGATCCATCAGGCTTCGGCACCAGGACTATGGGGCTATTCCAGGGACTCTTTGACTCCTCTATTACTCCCATGTCCAACACCTCCTGGACTTGTGCCACTACTTCCTGTCTCTTGGCTTCAGGCAAGCGATATGGTCTTTGACGAACTAATTTCCCAGGTGGAGTTATTATTTCATGGGCAACCAAATGTGTCTCCCCAGGTATGGGTGTCAACACATCTGGGAATTCTTTAAGCAATTTCCTAATTTCTTCCTGTTGTACCACTGTCAGGTCCTCACCTATTTGGGGCTCTGATTTTTCTTTACAATCAGATACCTGGGGTCCCAAATCTTCCTCTTTATTCACCTCCCTCTCTCGGGCACAGGTGGCAGCTAGGCTTTTAACCCCTTTGACATCAGTAGAACCAAAGCCTTTGGTTCCAGGTTCAGAATTCTCCAGGGATGTGACCTCCTCCACAGGTGGAAAACCCAGCCTCTCACAGATCAATTGGGCAATTCTGTCTCCTGTCTTCACGTGATAATCATTCTGTCCAAAATAAAACAACAGAACTTTAATATTGCCCCTGTAATCGGGATCAATTACTCCCGCACCCACATCGATGAAATATTTAAGGGCTAATCCGGACCTTGGGGCTACTCTCCCATAGCATCCAATAGGTATTTCCACTTGGAGACCAGTGACAACCAGGGCTCTCCCTTGGCTAGGTACAGTCACATTTTCTATGCTGCACAGGTCAAACCCAGCAGCTTGAGGGGTTGCCCGCTTAGGAGCTTGGGCCTTCTCTGTGACCCTATGGTACTTTAGGACGAATGTCTGCTTTGGGGTAGCTTGGTCTTCTGGACGCTTAACCATCTTTTTAGCTGGGGTCTGAGGACTTCGAAATAAAGGCCCGGGAGCTATTACCATTAAACCTTCTCCCTCCTTCTTTCCTAGTCCTTCCACTAGACCCTGCTTAAATCTTGGCCAGTCTCTTCCTAGAACCAAATCAAAGGGTAGCCTAGGCACCACTGCTAACAGGACTTCCTCTTGTCCCCCCAGGCACTTAACCTTTAGCCTATAGGTGGGATATGATGTTGCAGCACCATGAATGCATCTGATGTGAACTTGGCTTTCAGGGGTTTTAGGCACAAATCCTTCTTGGGCCTCTATCCTCTTCCAAAGCCTTTTTGACATCATACTCTGGTCTGCCCCAGAGTCTAACAAAGCATTTGTGGTAATTCCTTGCACATCAACCATCAAAAGAAATCCTTCTTTGGGCTGTTTTAAATCCACACCCACTAAGCTAGTGTGTGTCTGGCATCTCTTTTCTAAATGTCCCCATTTTCCACATTTGAAACATTTCTTTCTATTCCACTGTGTCATCTGGTTTGATACAGTACATTCATTTTCAGAAACATTTTTAATTATTTTCTTTTCTGATACAGCACATCTAGCCTCAGCATCAATCTTCAGAGGGCCACCCATTCTATGGCAAGCCTGCGTGGCTTCCAAGAATCTCTCTGCTAGCATGGTTGCCTCTCCAAGATTTTGGCAATTTTGCTGTATAAGGAAAGTGTGCAAATCTTTAGGCACCCCAGACATAAATTGTTCAAGCATTATAATATCTAATAACATTTCTACCGTCTTTTGCTCAGGCTCCAACCATTTTACAGCTAAACCTCTGATTCTCTGACTCAGAGCCCTGGGTGTCTCACCCACTCTCAATGTAGTAGCTCTAAACATTCGCCTATACTCTGAAATAGACAACCCTAGGCGATCTCTAATAGCAGCCTTTACATCCTTATAATTCAAAGCCTGGGCTGCTGGCATTGCTCTGTAAGCTGCAAGCGCCTCTCCAGTTAATGAGGCTGCCAAACTTATTGCCCACTGGGTCTCTGGCCATGCTAATGCTTGTGCCACTCTTTCAAAAGACTAGAAAATCATCAACATTATCATCTGGAGTTAGCTTCCCAAAACTAAATGCCCCAATCCCTTGATTGAGTCCCACACTGTCCACATGTGGTGTACCAGTATTTACTGCTGGTCTTGCATCTGTTCCACTTTGGTTCTGCAGCTGAACTAGGGCTTGCACCAGATCAAGCACTGGCCTCTGCTGCTCCATTATGGCTTTCATAGCAGTGTCCTGAGCCTGCTGTGCTAGCTCCTGTTGCCTGCTAAATTGGGCTGCCATCCATTCAGCCATCTCCCTTGGATCCATCTTGATCCCTGCAAGAAACAAAGAAAAAAAAAACCAAAGTGCACCACCTTCCAAACAGGTGTGTTTTTTTCTACTTTTTTTTTTTCCCAATTACCCCTGTGCTTACTCCCATCCACCACTAGACATGCCCAGGTATTTATTACCTTGTCTCAGTGATGAATCCAGCTCTGCACAGGGTCTTTTCCTCCTGGGACATCCACTTCTCCTCCAAAGTGCAGTTGAGGGAAAATCTTTTTTTCCAGTTTTAAACTTGAACTTTAGTTGTAATCCTCAGCAAGTAAATCCCCTTTGTGCAAAAGCAATCCTGCCAACTACGCCATTTGTCAGACGGCTGCCTGGGTGAGAATCTTCACACTCTTGGCAAGTGCATATATCTATATGATTTGCAAGGTATTGTGGGCAATGTAGTTCATTCACACCAGACACAGCTGCTGACAATAATTTAGTTGTGCTCTTGGGTAAAGCCAATAAGATATTTATTTATGGGGTTATTTCTCCCAACACAGATATGCTTGGTAGCACATAAATTAGGTAACTTGCTTTCAGTGTTAACTTGGAAAAACAAAGTCAAAATCAGGAAAACAACAAATGAAAGGCCACAAAGCAAGAAACAAACTGTTCTTTTCAGGTTAACTTCTGATTACTTCCCACATAGATACAGAAGTGATTCTCTCCTAGCTCACAAGCAATTAGGTAAGGCTTAATTGCTAGCAGTTACCAGCTGAAACCCCTTAGCTGGCTTGCCTTCCACTGTGTGGGTCAAATCCTGCTTCAGGAGCTTTTCTGAGTAGATTAAAGAACACATTTGTATTTCTTTGTGATGGTTGCTGTACTTTATAACAGAAAGTTACCAACGGAGATTAGATAGAGAGCAGTCCATATAAACAGGATCCTCATCTGCTATTATTCCCCCTTGTTCAACAAGCATGGGTTCAATACCATGGATTGGCACAGATGAATCTCTCAATGGAGCATTTTCAGGAGAATACTTGTTTCCCTGCTGTCTTTCAAGGTTATAGCTAGGGCATAGATCAGTGTTCATACCTGAGCTTCCATTGCTGCTAGAGTTCCTCTCTATATAGCCTGGCCAGTATGTAGTCCAGTTCTTATGTCCAGCCTTCCAATCCAGATCCCTGGACACTGGATCTCTCTTCACATACCTTCTGGCACAGGTCTTAGGGTCCCTTCCACGTGCAGCCATCTCCCTCACAGGTAGCCTCTGGTGATTCCTAGCTCTGCAGCACCATTCCTCTGGCTTTCCCCAGTCCAATGGTGTATGCTGGCCCTTGGAATACCTCCCAGTATACGTACTGCTTTGGACTCTTCTAGACCTCTCAAAGGCTTTTCTCTTCCTTCTTCCAAAGGGTCTCTTTCCCTCTCTGTCCGTCCGGTTTGGCTTCTGCTTCTGATGATCCTTCAGATGAAACTGATGATCCTTCTCTGGATATCCAAGGTGATCATGAAGATGGTCATCTGTAGAATAAACTCTACTCTTATTCTGCCTGGATGAGTGCTCCTCCCTAACACAGCGCAGCTGTGCTGAATCAGGCCCTGCCCTTTGAGATGAGTGCTTAGGGATTACCTCATAGCCCTCCTGATTGAACACACGTTTCCCCACTTCAGCTCCTCTAATGGCTGTTGGAAACCTGGTGCATTCTGGGACTGGTAGTCTTTTATGGCAAAATTCTGTTTTCTCATTTCTACCTGCACTGACAGGTTGCTTGTTCACAGACACTTCACCTTTTCTATAGCCCCTTCCTGAGCTATGATAAGCTTCCTTATCACAAGTAGTGGCGATTGTTTTGAATCTGTATTCTTTTATGGTAAGTATTAATACTCCTCCTCCTCTCCTTTGTGCTCTGATGCAGTTGAATGCCGAGTATCCTGTTGGTGTTACTTGGTTTAGTATGACCTGGAGTGAATCATCTAGCCAGGTCGCTGTGATGCATATTATATCAATCTTCTTGTCGTGGATTAGGTCAAGGATAGTATTTGGTTTGTTCCTGATAGATCTGGCGTTTAGAAGAGCACATCTGGTGTTTGTTGTTATGGTTGGGTTTGTATGTTCATTATTTGTGTGGTGTGTGGTTGTATTACGTGTGGAATTGTATGGTTTGTGGGCTGTATGCTTTTGTTGTTGGCGTTCTTTGGATAGGTGTGATGCTGGTGTGCATTTGGGTAGGGTGGCATGTAGGTTGAGCAAGGGGATTTGTTCGTTGAGTCTGAGGTTGTGTGTGCAGGGTGCAAACATATGAAGGAGTGTGAGGTAGACCATGAGGTAGTGGGTAGTTGCGTGCATTTTGTGATTTGTATTTTGTATTTTACTGACCTGGGATTGGGCGTGTGGTTTACTGACCTGTGTTCAACTTGAGTTGGGTCATATAAGTGTAATCCTGTGGGTACTATATGTGTATTTCTGCAATGGTAGTGGTGTTTTTATTCCATGTGTTGTGTTACTTCTGGTTGGTTAGTAATCTAGCTATGAAGTAGTAGTGGGGTTGCTAGAGTTGTTAGGTTATGCCGCGTGGGTTGCTTTAGAATGCAAACAGTGCAAACAATGGGTAGTATGATCTATGCAATTAAACTGCAAGCAATGGATTGTCCAGGTAAGGTAGCAGAAGTAATCTACAAGCAATGGATTGTCCAGGCAAGGTAGCAGAAGTAATCTACATGCAATGGATTGTCCAGGCACAGTAGCATGATTAACTTACAGTTGAAGGATTGTCCAGGCAAGGTAGCAGGATTCGCGCTGGCGCAGATAGATCCGAAGTGTGTGGAGGAGGGCCCGGGACCCTGAATATTTGGCTGTTACTTTGTCCGTGCCTAAGGGCCAGGCCAAACCTTTGATGATGTCTCAGCCTCCTGGGGGTAGGGTGGATTAGAACACATCAACAGCAACACATACCATAACACCAGGGTGACTGACAGATCACTTTGATCAGGTCTCAGGACTCCTGGGGGTAGGGTGGATCAGAACATATCAACAGCAGCACATACCATAACACCAGGGTGACTGACAGACCACTTTGATGAGATCTCAAGCCCCCTAGGGGTAGGGCAGATGTTTTAACCTGCAACTGCATAAATGACCATACCACCAGGATGAATAACAGACCACTTTGAGCAGGTCTCAGGCCTCATGGGAGTAGGATGGATTAGAATACATCAACAGCAGTACATACCATGACACCAGGGTGACTGACAGACCACTTTGATGAGGTCTCAGGACTCCTGAGGGTAGGGTCTATCAGAAAATATGAACAGCAGCACATACCATAATACCAGGGTGACTGACAGACCACTTTGATCAGGTCTCAGGCCCCCTGGGGGTAGGGCAGATGTTTTAACCTGCAACTGCATAGACAACCATACCACCAGGATGGATAACAGACCACTTTGAGCAGGTCTCAGAACTCCTGGGGGTGGACAGATGTGTGAACCTGCAACTGCATACACTTCCATACTAACAGGATTTTCTTACAGACCTGTGTAATCAGGTCTGGGCCTCCTGGGGGTAGGGCAGATGTGTGACCTGACCCTGCATAAACTACCACAATATCTGGATTTATTACAGACCTGTGTAATCAGGTCTCAGGACTCCTAGGGGTGGGCAGATGTGTGAACCTGCAACTGCAGAACCTACCATGTCAGCATGCTGTTTACCAGACCTCTTATCGCGCAATAATGGGGCTTTATCGGGTGAAACTGTACCTTAGCGCGTGATAACGCACGCAGCAGCGCAAATGAGTGCTGCGGGTGGAGATAGGCTCACGGAGGGCGGAGGAAGGCTCCCCAGGGGCGGAGAGAGAGGGTCAATGGGTGGAGAGTGGGAGGGGAGAGGCTCCCTGCACACTAACGCTGTGGATTCCGGGTCTGAAAACTAATGCCAGTGAAACCCTAGCGTTAGAGCTGATTTAAAGGGAAAAGAAACCATTTCCATCAGCAATGTACAGCAAAACTATGGAAACCTACAAAAAGTGATAAATGTGATACATGTGCACGGAACAAAAGGGCAAATAAACATTGAAAATGACCTCAACAAACTGGTAAAAAAAACATAACCAAGCTGGGCAATAGTGATATTAATGGGAAACATCAAAAAACACTCCCGAGAAAGCTCCAAAAAAATATATGAATTTTGGAAGGGTCTATGCTCCATCCTCATACAAGGTGAATGAGCCCACAGTGAAATAGCGCTGATCAGGGTTTTCTCTCCCCATTGGACAGGTTTCCTATGGCACACACATGTTTCACAACAGCAGGGCGGGCATGTCGGAATGGGCAACTGGACAGATGCTGGAAAAGGGGACACAGAGGGCTGCAGATGGCACATGCTGTGGTGCAGCTGGGCCATAGTATGGACTAGGGTGATGCCTAGCTGGCCCATAGGAATGCTGAAACAGTAGAGCAGCCAGACAGCAACTGATGAGGGCCCAACATGGGCACGAGTGTGTTTCCCACAGTGTCACAGGGGATAGTACCCAGCAGGTACCCCCAAGGGCACAGAACATTAGCAGGCAGTGCTGGGGGAAGCGTGGACTGCTATGCAAGCACCCCTACCCCAAAGCCCGCACCATAGGCAGCCGCCTACCGGAACACTGGATGACCTGAGACTGCGCACCACCAGCACCACCATCAGAAGGGCATGTCAGCATGGTGGCAGAGGGGTACTCGTGGTGGAGGGGGCAGTGGCAGCTGCCCACAGCAGACCATGACCTAGCCCTGTGTAGGTGGGTGCCATGCACTGCAACACAGTCCTGTCTAACAAACAGTCATGCTATCCCCAGGGAATGCATTGTCTCTGTGGCAACACAGTGGTGCAGTACACACAGCCAGTGTGTTCAAGAGCAGAAGGTCACAGGTTCAAGTCCCAGCTGTGGTTCCCACCAACCCAGTCCCCATATTTTACCCACTACTAAAATGTGGTAATACAGACAGAACCTTTATTGCAGATAACGTAAACATGCCCAAAACGCATACATTTTACCCTACAGAGCACAGACACCATAAACATGTGCATTACCTAGAGCAGAGTCTCCCAAATGCAATCCTGGAGGGCCAAACACCATTCAGGTTCCATGCTGCCTCTAATAAATATGGCTGTGCTGCATTTCTATGCACCGCTCCCATGGTATGCAGATGTATGTCATGCA